>JABSTT010005568.1:0-12567 GCA_013339685.2 Hyalomma asiaticum | reverse complement strand
CAATAGCTTTTCGTACTCAATCTTGAGATTGGTTTTCTTTTTTGAATTTCAAGTTCGAGCGTTCTCGTTTCACTTGAATTCGGCAAAACCTGATACCTGCTGCCATCGATTCTTGCCTCTGAGTAGGCACTCTCGCCTCATTTGCCTGATCAGAATTTAGAATACCATGATTTGATGGCTCTCGACTCCGATCCACTGCTACCGCACTCACACCTTCATCTCCATTAGACTCCATTGTTTCAGCACCCCCGCGTGTTCTCACCATGTGCTCTACACATAACTGCCATGCCAACTAGAGAAAAACGCAAGAATCCTGCTCACCCTTTGCTGTATGCACTGTCGTTCCTGGATCTCTTCCACGGTGCCGGAGTTGGCTGCTGTGGGATCGTCTCGACGTTGCTGCTGGTGGCTGACGGATGCCTTGCCCTCGGTCTCCTCGGCACTGGTCCAGTGTCTGGTGCGTGTAGACTCGCCGATCCTGTCGACTGCGCCAGTTATGTTTTCCTTGTTCGTTTTCTCCTTGATGTGGATTGAAGTCCCGTCAAGGAGATGATCGACGTCGATGAAGCAGGAGGCAGGTTGGAGGTAATGAACTTGAAGGTATATTGTAGCAAAATATTTACAGTCATATGTACATCTTGCCGAAGCACACTGATGATAACATAGACATCAACAGCGTCTTACTCTCTCTACTTAACTTTTCTTAAGTTAGAGCCTAGAACACTGTTACTACATACAACGAACCTAGTCTCACTGTTCGACCACCGAGTGGTTACGGCCCAGACAGAAGTTGCATCGTACGGAGTCTTACTGATCGATCAGTTAAGTGATTACAGCCTAGACTGAAGGGAAACGAATCCCGTCCAGTCTTTAGTACCTTGCGGTAACAAAGAAGAGGGGAGGTGGCCACTGCTGGTCCGCCTCAACCTTCCGTCATCCAATCTGTTTATCCTCAGATTAAGCCACTCCCTAGTGGATGTACATCTTGCCGAAGCACACTGATGATAACATAGACATCAACAGCGTCTTACTCTTCTACTTAACTTTTCTTAAGTTAGAGCCTAGAACACTGTTACTACATACAACGAACCTAGTCTCACTGTTCGACCACCGAGTGGTTACGGCCCAGACAGAAGTTGCATCGTACGGAGTCTTACTGATCGATCAGTTAAGTGATTACAGCCTAGACTGAAGGGAAACGAATCCCGTCCAGTCTTTAGTACCTTGCGGTAACAAAGAAAAGGGGAGGTGGCCACTGCTGGTCCGCCTCAACCTTCTGTCATCCAATCTGTTTATCCTCAGATTAAGCCACTCCCTAGTGGGCTGTCCCTAATCCCGACAGCAGCGTCTTTGCAGTTTAAACAGGCATTTTGGCATTCTTTCCCATCATGGCTCTCCCTCTCCTTATCCCACGCTCTCAGATATTCTCACAATCGAAATATCGGTATCGTAGCAGCCCTGCGGCATTCGGGCCATCTCCCACGCTCATCCAGTCAAACCCTGTCGTTCCAGGAAACACAGCGTGTCTTCGCCTTCCCGCAGTTCGGACACTGCTGCGACTCAACCCTTTGTTCCAGTCGGCGCGCCGAGAGCGCATGCCGGTCGTTAAAGAATTGGTTGGGCCAAGCGCATTGTCGCTTCAAGCGAGGGCGCACTTCTCATGCATTGTCCTCCTACGCGTCCGAGCTGCTCTTCCCCCGAACGGCCACTGAGAGGGCAAGTACGGTCGCGCAGCCGCGACCCCCCCGAGCGACGTTCAGCGAAAGGGAAGGGTCTCGTACCAGGAACCCCTGGGGGCCAGCGTGGAGACCAGCCGCTCAATGGGAGCAGTTTGCTTTCCATTGATAATTGCTGTCAAAGACCATGCAGAGAGAGAGCCGAGAAAGAAGCTTTGTATAGCGTACGGTGCTACGCCGTTCCTTCTGCATGATCGCCTTATGAGCGGCAACATAACACGTCCCCCCTTAAGAGTACGCTGGGCTGTTCTACGCTCAGTGGTACGATAAATCACTGCCGCGATTAGGTCACTGGACTTTCTAAGCATACAACAGCATACACAAACATCAAACACAATTGCGAGACAACACGACAGGAGAATACAAGAAACGAAAACAAATACATGCTAAACGATCAAGCACACCATTGCTGCTTCAAGCAGTAAGATCACTACTGTCTGTTTCTTGGATTGTCAATCACACAGTCCACAATATACAGCAGCGAGTGGGCAGGAACATTCACGTCCCCCCCCAGTTGGCATGGCACTGTTATTCTGATGGCTTCCACAAACTATTCTGGAGCCTCGATAATGCATCCGCATTCCCGTTACATATACGATGTTGTACCGAGACATGATATCGCTGTAAAGCCAGCGCCCATCTTGTCAATTTCGCCCCGTGCGGAGTAGAAGTTGTAAGGTACGACAGCGGATTGTGGTCGGAAACGACGTTTACTATGGCACCGAAAAGCCAGTAGTCAAACTTCTTTAAGGCCCATATTATTGCGAACGCTTCCCTCTCAATTGTCGACCAACGCATCTGGGTCGGTGAGAAGCGGTGGCTTGCAAAGGCGATAGGCTTCTCTCCTCCCTCAGCTGACATTTGCGCCAAACATGCTCCCGCCGCCGTAGCTGAGGCGTCTGTGAAAAGCCAGTAGGGCTGAGATGGCTCTGGGGTGTTTAGCGCCACGGCCTCGCACAAAGATTGTTTGAGCATCTCAAATGCTGCCTGAGCTTCCTCCGGCCAGAGTATCTTATTAGGTACCGCTTTCTTTGTTAACAGCGTGAGCGGGCTCGTCACCTCTGCATATCCTCGGACGTACTCGCGATAGTAACCGCACAGTCCTAACAGGCTGCGTAGTTCCCTTTCGGTGCGCGGTGGTACCAGGTTCTTAATCGCTGCTATTTTTTCAGGGTCTGGTGCGTGTGTCCCTGAACCGACAATATGCCCCAGGTAATGTATATGGGAACGCGCAATCTGACACTTCTCCGGACTGGCTTTCAGTCCCGCCTTCTCTAAGACATTAAGAATAATGTCGAGATGCTTTAAGTGCTCCTCCCAAGTGCTAGAAAAAATAGCAATATCATCAAGGTATGCCGTGGCATACATTTGATGTTGCGACAAGAGTTTATTCACCATTCTTTGAAAGGTTGCCGCGGAATTTTTTAGCCCGAAAGGCATCACTTTCCATGCGTACTGACCCTCGTGCGTTACAAACGCGGTGAATTTCTGACTCTTCTCTTCCATCGGTACCTGCCAGTACCCGCGCCTAAGGTCCACTACCGTAATGAACTGCGCTCTGCCTACTCGGAAAATCAATTCCTGAGGATTCATCATAGGGAACGCATCCGCTTTGGTGACGGCATTTAACGCCCTGTAGTCCACACACATGCGGATAGTCCCATCCTTTTTTCCGACGCATACTACCGGGTGTGCAAACTCACTCTCCGTGGGGTAGATCAACTTCCAAGTCAAAAGTTCGTCAACTTGCCGGCTGACTTCCTTCTTTAATAGTTCCGGCACCCGATAAGGAATCACCTTTTTTGGCTGGTGGCCCGGTTCTATTTCTATCCTATGCTCGTCTACCTTCGCTATACCCGGGTGCCGTCAAAGAGTGTGCAATGTCTTTGGAACACCGCCTGTATTTCCGCCTGCGCGTCAGCATCAAGGTGAGCAACCTTCTCGCTCTTTAGCACTAGCTCTTCCCGCTTTATAGTGGTTGGTTGTGGAGCATATTCCACCTCCCCAAAATCATGGTCCTCATCGAAGACTACCCCAATATGACCGACCCTTGTATAGTAAGGTCGAATGTTGTTGGCGTGGACACTTTTCACCTTTCCCTCAGATGTTTCAACGCGGTAAGAGTGTTCGCGCTCACGTCCAACCACTATGAATGGGCCTAGCCATTTAGGTGACATCTTACAATTCCGATCATTGTCGAAAACCACAACCTGGTCGCCAACGTTAAAAGCTTTGAGCCTGGTGCTGCGATTATAGGCACTGGCGTAACTCTCCTGATGAGTTGCACTAGTTAGCTCAGCAATATTAGCGGCCGTCTCGAGCTGCTCCTTAAGTTGCTGTAAATACTTAGCGGGGCTTTCTCTCTGGCCTAATGATGCCTCCCTTTCTTCATCAATTTGCGCATCTTCGCCGGAAACGTCTTTCTTCTCCAAAGTAACGTTGCATGCCACGACCTTTGGTTTCTCTACTGCTTGTTCTGCCTCGGGAGCAGGCTCGGCCGGTGCTCGACAGGGTGCCAGAGGGCTGCTGGCCTTCGACAAAAGTTTCCAATCTTCCTCGGTCAACAAACAATCTGTGCCCTCGACGAGCTCATCAGTTAACGCGCAGAGTAGGTCGACGCTCTGAGGCTCCGTAACCTCTCGCGGGCTATTTAATTTGACCGGCAACGTAGCTAGCCTTGCCTCGATAGTTTTACCAAAAGCAGACACCAATCTCACCTTGCCAGACGGCTCTACTAAACTTCTCGGAAGCAGACTCTCCCGAAAGACAGTTATTTCACTCCCTGTATCCAAAATTGCATCTGCGGATATACCTGCACATGATACGGGAATTAACTGCAGTTTATTTGTGCCTTCACCCTCGTGTTTTAGAGACTTCACCTTTGCGCTAAGTACTCCATCAGGTGTTTTAGTTTCCGTGTCGTGGGATAACGTTACCTTTTGGACCTTCCGCTTTGGCTCGGTAGCCTTCTTCGGGTTGCTCTCCTTATCACTAGACTTCGGGCACTCTTTAGCGAAATGGCCTGAGCCGTGACATAAGTGGCACTTCAGAGCCCCTTTCTCTATTCGTGTCGCCGGCTTCTGCCCCATTTCTACAGTTGGTTGCTTTGAAGCACGCCCTTTTCCTTTCGCTTGTTCGAAAGTTTGCAGCACTTTAGCGATCTCAGTTGGCCTAAGCCATCCCTCGCCTTCTCTTAGTCTCACATACTCAAGACCCTCCGTGCTAAGGCCCGATTTTATGCGGTCAGCAACCATGAGTTCTGCCATCACTTCTACCGTGTCGGCCTCTCTCACTTGGAGGTAGTAGGAGAAATAAGTTTTCACGCGGGACGCGAACTGCGCCCACGTTCTTCCTTCCGCTTTACCGCTCTTTCGAACCTCTGCAGATACTCTGCCGGAGAAAGCTTCAGTTCCGTCAGTACTGCTGCTTTAACTGCCTCGTAATCTGCACTCTCTTCAGAGTTGAGGTTACGCAGTAAGTAACGAACTCGTTCAGTTAGTGCTGGTATAACCAAATGCACGCGACTCTCATACGGTACTTGGTAAGTAGCAAATAGTTTTTCTACTTCCTCAAACCATAATGGCACATCCGCGTCACTCGGCAGGCGGAACCCTTTCAGCACTTTTGCACATTGCTGGACAGAATCGAAACACCGTCGCCCCCGATCGCCCGTCTCCGACCCAGAGTTGGACAACGTGCCATTGAGACGTTCCGCGTTCATTCTAGCCTGCAATAGCTTTTCGTACTCAATCTGGAGATTGAGCTTTTGAATTTCAAGTTCGAGCGTTCTCGTTTCACTTGAATTCGGCAAAACCTGAGATGCCTGCTGCATCGATTCTTGCCTCTGAGTAGGCACTCTCGCCTCATTTGCCTGATCAGAATTTAGAATACCATGATTTGATGGCTCTCGACTCCGATCCACTGCTACCGCACTCACACCTTCATCTCCATTAGACTCCATTGTTTCAGCACCCCCGCGTGTTCTCACCATGTGCTCTACACATAAACTGCCATGCCAACTAGAGAAAAACGCAAGAAATCCTGCTCACCCTTTGCTGTATGCACTGTCGTTCCTGGATCTCTTCCACGGTGCCGGAGTTGGCTGCTGTGGGATCGTCTCGACGTTGCTGCTGGTGGCTGACGGATGCCTTGCCCCTCGGTCTCCTCGGCACTGGTCCAGTGTCTGGTGCTGTAGAGCTCGCCGATCCTGTCGACTGCGCCAGTTATGTTTTCCTTGTTCGTTTTCTCCTTGATGTGGATTGAAGTCCCGTCAAGGAGATGATCGACGTCGATGAAGCAGGAGGCAGGTTGGAGGTAATGAACTTGAAGGTATATTGTAGCAAAATATTTACAGTCATATGTACATCTTGCCGAAGCACACTGATGATAACATAGACATCAACAGCGTCTTACTCTTCTACTTAACTTTTCTTAAGTTAGAGCCTAGAACACTGTTACTACATACAACGAACCTAGTCTCACTGTTCGACCACCGAGTGGTTACGGCCCAGACAGAAGTTGCATCGTACGGAGTCTTACTGATCGATCAGTTAAGTGATTACAGCCTAGACTGAAGGGAAACGAATCCCGTCCAGTCTTTAGTACCTTGCGGTAACAAAGAAAGAGGGGAGGTGGCCACTGCTGGTCCGCCTCAACCTTCCGTCATCCAATCTGTTTATCCTCAGATTAAGCCACTCCCTAGTGGGCTGTCCCTAATCCCGACAGCAGCGTCTTTGCAGTTTAAACAGGCATTTTGGCATTCTTTCCCATCATGGCTCTCCCTCTCCTTATCCCACGCTCTCAGATATTCTCACAATCGAAATATCGGTATCGTAGCAGCCCTGCGGCATTCGGGCCATCTCCCACGCTCATCCAGTCAAACCCTGTCGTTCCAGGAAACACAGCGTGTCTTCGCCTTTCCCGCAGTTCGGACACTGCTGCGACTCAACCCTTTGTTCCAGTCGGCGCGCCGAGAGCGCATGCCGGTCGTTAAAGAATTGGTTGGGCCAAGCGCATTGTCGCTTCAAGCGAGGGCGCACTTCTCATGCATTGTCCTCCTACGCGTCCGAGCTGCTCTTCCCCGAAACGGCCACTGAGAGGGCAAGTACGGTCGCGCAGCCGCGACCCCCCCGAGCGACGTTCAGCGAAAGGGAAGGGTCTCGTACCAGGAACCCCTGGGGGCCAGCGTGGGAGACCAGCCGCTCAATGGGAGCAGTTTGCTTTCCATTGATAATTGCTGTCAAAGACCATGCAGAGAGAGAGCCGAGAAAGAAGCTTTGTATAGCGTACGGTGCTACGCCGTTCCTTCTGCATGATCGCCTTATGAGCGGCAACATAACACCGCCGGTATGGACAGCAGGGCGGCGATCTGTACGATAAACACAAAGGGATTTGAGCTCATCGTTCCAGCAGAGCTGCCGTGCCCAATGGCGCGTCGAAGTCGTTCATCGGCTTTTAAGGTGTGTGGTGTCTCTCGCATCGCTGCGGTGGCGCTGAAGGCGGTGTCGTCACGGACTGCCATGGTGACGGTGTGACGGTGCTGTGGCTTGTGGTCATCCAGATTAAACAGCAAGGTGGGCACGTGCGATTCGAAGTGTCTTGGTAGATAGGTCGAGTTGGCAGGAACATGCTGGCTTTTTCTGTCGTACCCCGCCGGTATGGACAGCAGGGCGGCGATCTGTACGATAAACACAAAGGGATTTGAGCTCATCGTTCCAGCAGAGCTGCCGTGCCCAATGGCGCGTCGAAGTCGTTCATCGGCTTTTAAGGTGTGTGGTGTCTCTCGCATCGCTGCGGTGGCGCTGAAGGCGGTGTCGTCACGGACTGCCATGGTGACATGGTGATGGTGCTGTGCCTTGTGGTCATCCAGATTAAACAGCGAGGTGGGCACGTGCGATTCGAAGTGTCTTGGTAGATAGGTCGAGTTTGCAGGAACATGCTGGGCTTTTCTGTCGTACCCCGCCGGTATGGACAGCAGGGCGGCGATCTGTACGATAAACACAAAGGGATTTGAGCTCATCGTTCCAGCAGAGCTGCCGTGCCCAATGGCGCGTCGAAGTCGTTCATCGGCTTTTCAGGTGTGTGGGTGTCTCTCGCATCGCTGCGGTGGCGCTGAAGGCGGTGTGCGGCATGCCAACTAGAGAAAACGCAAGAAATCCTGCTCACCCTTTGCTGTATGCACTGTCGTTCCTGGATCTCTTCCACGGTGCCGGAGTTGGCTGCTGTGGGATCGTCTCGACGTTGCTGCTGGTGGCTGACGGATGCCTTGCCCCTCGGTCTCCTCGGCACTGGTCCAGTGTCTGGCTGCGTAGAGCTCGCCGATCCTGTCGACTGCGCCAGTTATGTTTTTCCTTGTTCGTTTTCTCCTTGATGTGGATTGAAGTCCCGTCAAGGAGATGATCGACGTCGATGAAGCAGGAGGCAGGTTGGAGGTAATGAACTTGAAGGTATATTGTAGCAAAATATTTACAGTCATATGTACATCTTGCCGAAGCACACTGATGATAACATAGACATCAACAGCGTCTTACTCTTCTACTTAACTTTTCTTAAGTTAGAGCCTAGAACACTGTTACTACATACAACGAACCTAGTCTCACTGTTCGACCACCGAGTGGTTACGGCCCAGACAGAAGTTGCATCGTACGGAGTCTTACTGATCGATCAGTTAAGTGATTACAGCCTAGACTGAAGGGAAACGAATCCCGTCCAGTCTTTAGTACCTTGCGGTAACAAAGAAAGAGGGGAGGTGGCCACTGCTGGTCCGCCTCAACCTTCCGTCATCCAATCTGTTTATCCTCAGATTAAGCCACTCCCTAGTGGGCTGTCCCTAATCCCGACAGCAGCGTCTTTGCAGTTTAAACAGGCATTTTGGCATTCTTTCCCATCATGGCTCTCCCTCTCCTTATCCCACGCTCTCAGATATTCTCACAATCGAAATATCGGTATCGTAGCAGCCCTGCGGCATTCGGGCCATCTCCCACGCTCATCCAGTCAAACCCTGTCGTTCCAGGAAACACAGCGTGTCTTCGCCTTTCCCGCAGTTCGGACACTGCTGCGACTCAACCCTTTGTTCCAGTCGGCGCGCCGAGAGCGCATGCCGGTCGTTAAAGAATTGGTTGGGCCAAGCCGGTATGGACGCATGGCCGGCGAGCTGTACGATAAACCTAAAGGGATTGAGCTCATCGTTCAGCAGAGCTCCGTGCCAATGGCAGCGTCGAAGTCCGTTCATCGGCTTTAAGGTGTGTGGTGTCTCTCGCATCGCTGCGGTGGCGCTGAAGGCGAGTGTCGTCACGGACTGCCATGGTGACAGTGTGACGGTGCTGTGGCTTGTGGTCATCCAGATTAAACAGCGAGGTGGGCACGTGCGATTCGAAGTGTCTTGGTAGATAGGTCGAGTTGGCAGGAACATGCTGGCTTTTTCTGTCGTACCCCGCCGGTATGGACAGCAGGGCGGCGATCTGTACGATAAACACAAAGGGATTTGAGCTCATCGTTCCAGCAGAGCTGCCGTGCCCAATGGCGCGTCGAAGTCGTTCATCGGCTTTTAAGGTGTGTGGTGTCTCTCGCATCGCTGCGGTGGCGCTGAAGGCGGTGTCGTCACGGACTGCCATGGTGACAGTGTGACGGTGCTGTGGCTTGTGGTCATCCAGATTAAACAGCGAGGTGGGCACGTGCGATTCGAAGTGTCTTGGTAGATAGGTCGAGTTGGCAGGAACATGCTGGCTTTTTCTGTCGTACCCCGCCGGTATGGACAGCAGGGCGGCGATCTGTACGATAAACACAAAGGGATTTGAGCTCATCGTTCCAGCAGAGCTGCCGTGCCCAATGGCGCGTCGAAGTCGTTCATCGGCTTTTAAGGTGTGTGGTGTCTCTCGCATCGCTGCGGTGGCGCTGAAGGCGGTGTCGTCACGGACTGCCATGGTGACAGTGTGACGGTGCTGTGGCTTGTGGTCATCCAGATTAAACAGCGAGGTGGGCACGTGCGATTCGAAGTGTCTTGGTAGATAGGTCGAGTTGGCAGGAACATGCTGGCTTTTTCTGTCGTACCCCGCCGGTATGGACAGCAGGGCGGCGATCTGTACGATAAACACAAAGGGATTTGAGCTCATCGTTCCAGCAGAGCTGCCGTGCCCAATGGCGCGTCGAAGTCGTTCATCGGCTTTTAAGGTGTGTGGTGTCTCTCGCATCGCTGCGGTGGCGCTGAAGGCGGTGTCGTCACGGACTGCCATGGTGACAGTGTGACGGTGCTGTGGCTTGTGGTCATCCAGATTAAACAGCGAGGTGGGCACGTGCGATTCGAAGTGTCTTGGTAGATAGGTCGAGTTGGCAGGAACATGCTGGCTTTTTCTGTCGTACCCCGCCGGTATGGACAGCAGGGCGGCGATCTGTACGATAAACACAAAGGGATTTGAGCTCATCGTTCCAGCAGAGCTGCCGTGCCCAATGGCGCGTCGAAGTCGTTCATCGGCTTTTAAGGTGTGTGGTGTCTCTCGCATCGCTGCGGTGGCGCTGAAGGCGGTGTCGTCACGGACTGCCATGGTGACGGTGTGACGGTGCTGTGGCTTGTGGTCATCCAGATTAAACAGCGAGGTGGGCACGTGCGATTCGAAGTGTCTTGGTAGATAGGTCGAGTTGGCAGGAACATGCTGGCTTTTTCTGTCGTACCCCGCCGGTATGGACAGCAGGGCGGCGATCTGTACGATAAACACAAAGGGATTTGAGCTCATCGTTCCAGCAGAGCTGCCGTGCCCAATGGCGCGTCGAAGTCGTTCATCGGCTTTTAAGGTGTGTGGTGTCTCTCGCATCGCTGCGGTGGCGCTGAAGGCGGTGTCGTCACGGACTGCCATGGTGACAGTGTGACGGTGCTGTGGCTTGTGGTCATCCAGATTAAACAGCGAGGTGGGCACGTGCGATTCGAAGTGTCTTGGTAGATAGGTCGAGTTGGCAGGAACATGCTGGCTTTTTCTGTCGTACCCCGCCGGTATGGACAGCAGGGCGGCGATCTGTACGATAAACACAAAGGGATTTGAGCTCATCGTTCCAGCAGAGCTGCCGTGCCCAATGGCGCGTCGAAGTCGTTCATCGGCTTTTAAGGTGTGTGGTGTCTCTCGCATCGCTGCGGTGGCGCTGAAGGCGGTGTCGTCACGGACTGCCATGGTGACAGTGTGATGGTGCTGTGGCTTGTGGTCATCCAGATTAAACAGCGAGGTGGGCACGTGCGATTCGAAGTGTCTTGGTAGATAGGTCGAGTTGGCAGGAACATGCTGGCTTTTTCTGTCGTACCCCGCCGGTATGGACAGCAGGGCGGCGATCTGTACGATAAACACAAAGGGATTTGAGCTCATCGTTCCAGCAGAGCTGCCGTGCCCAATGGCACGTCGAAGTCTTTCATCGGCTTTTAAGGTGTGTGGTGTCTCTCGCATCGCTGCGGTGGCGCTGAAGGCGGTGTCGTCACGGACTGCCATGGTGACAGTGTGACGGTGCTGTGGCTTGTGGTCATCCAGATTAAACAGCGAGGTGGGCACGTGCGATTCGAAGTGTCTTGGTAGATAGGTTGAGTTGGCAGGAACATGCTGGCTTTTTCTGTCGTACCCCGCCGGTATGGACAGCAGGGCGGCGATCTGTACGATAAACACAAAGGGATTTGAGCTCATCGTTCCAGCAGAGCTGCCGTGCCCAATCCATAACTATGGATTGACCATAACTCGGGCTTAAAATTGAAGTGAGTGCATAAAAACGCATACATGCCATATTGCTTGCTTTCAATGCAGTAAAAATAGTCTGCACTGGAAGCGGTGCTGCCTTCGCAGCATTCGAAAACCTGCTTTTAAAAAACCGTGGAGGATTCACATGGCATCTCCCAGGTGTTGTGCCTATGCGCTCAGCCATGGTGAACATGGTGCACACACACTTGATGGCTGTCTGCCATTGTTTGCAACATGTGTTGCGTATCAGACTCCATAGGCAAAAATTTTGATATGAAATGTCTCATGACATTTTCCTCATTGTCAGTGCATGAGAAGACACTGAGTGGTAAGCTTTCCATTGAAATGAAGTGAACAGGTACCTTAACAATTGGTTGTCCATCTCTGAGAGTAAGCAAGCATTTGTCTAGCTTACCCCATTGTGTTTGCTGCAGATCTCACAATGAGTGTATCCTTGCAGTTTCTTGTGTTTTAGAGCAAAGTGCTTTATTGACTGACAAGCTTCATGCATTCTTTTTTCATATTTTTTCTCCATTAAGCTTCGCAGGCTTAAGCGGCAGATGGGAATCGACTTGCATGCTGCCCAAAACCACTCCTGAGTGCCGTTGCAAAGAAAGTGGTCATTACCCAAAATAAATGCCATCCAGGGTTTCCCTTGCAACTATAGAAGAATGGTTCGGGGGTGCCACTAAGGACAACAAAGATGGTAAAGGAGCTTTCCTTTTTTTCAAATGCACTACTATTCTTTGCACCAGTTATGTGTGCAGGTCATGTGAGGAAAGTACATTTTAAGGGGTCCTGAGCGACCCCTTGTGCTTGGTGAATAAACAATTTCTACAGATAGCAAATAATCCAACTAGCAGCTCTGAAAAAGTTTCTATTCGTGCGTTGCATGCAGAGTTCACAAGTGACCACAATTGCCGCTTTCTTGTGAGCCCCCCTTTGAACAGATTCTAGCCCTTATTCTCTTGAAATCTGCTCTATTTTAGAAGGATTGAACGCTGGGCGAGTTGGTAATGCATGACAGAAACGAACTGCGCAAAATAAACACGGACAAGGAAGACACACACACAAGCGCAGACTAGCAACTGAAGATTTATTGGAAAAAACCACATATATATAAA
>JABSTT010005567.1:0-15885 GCA_013339685.2 Hyalomma asiaticum | reverse complement strand
ACTAAAGAAGCCCTGCAAAAGCTTTTGAACATAGTATAAAGCAATCTACCTTCGCGGCTTATACGAACATGTGAGCGAAATAGTGTGGCACTGCGCGGCCCAGGGAATTCGCAGTTTTATTTCAAATACAGCAGGAGACCGCCGACATGCTTTTTCGACAAATGACGCCACAGAGAACACTGTTTACGTCGCTTGAGGCAGAACTATAGAACTGGTTGTTTCGTGACCGCAGAAACTTCCTCATTAATGACATATACGTTCTTTTAGAATTCAACATATAAAAAAGGTAGATGGCATCGTGCTCCCTGTGACGTCATTTGCCTAAAGAAGATGAGCCGGCTTGCCGCAGTATTTGAATTCAGATTAGAAGGTCCGTGGTGCGTGCGGTGCAATAATATCTACCTCTCAAGTTCATTGTAGCCTCCATGACAGAATGGCACCACTTTACGATGATGATCCAAATGCGCTGTAGGGCCCCTTTAATTTTCGATGCCTTCAGTTGTAACGGCGCCTACTTAAGGACCACCTTTGGTTAAAGTGCAATCATCAAAGCTTAATGTCAGCTCGGGAGAGTTAATACGCTATCTTTCCGTTACTTGTGTTTAGATATTTTTCTTCTTTTTTGGGGGGTAAAAACGCTTAAGATCAGAGTATTTTCGCGTCATTGCTTCCGAAACAAGGGCTTGGCAGAAGCGTGTTCACAGAAGTTGTGTCTCGTCCTATCTTCCGTTGCCCTTCTTAAGTGCGCGTCCTTTTTTGCCTCGCAGCACAAATTCACGAGCTGGCAAAGAAGGAGGAGAGGGGGTGGAAGAGGGAGACGCCCCTTCTTCAATGTAAAATTCTCGCTACGTGTTCCTCTCGCATATCTATATTTATGCTACGAGAATGCGACCACACAAAAAGGGTGGGTGGTGCTAAAACACAGAATACGCATGCGCACGTCTCGTCATCTCTCTCCACTGCGTTTTCGACGCAGCCCATTCTTTTTTATATAATAACACTGCTAGGCCCCAGAGCATGCACTACTGATTCGCAAACACAATTTGCTTTTTTCAAACTTACCTGTCATTGCCGGGCAGATGTATTCCGGACAACATCGAGGATAGTTGCCGTACCGACGTTGCAGTGGATCGACTGCCTTGCACTGCGTCCATTTCAAGTCCTCTGCGTCTAAGCATCTGCAATTTGAGACACTTCCCATGGAATACGGTGATGTGACTGAGGTAGCAGTGCTTGGCAACGAGCTTCAGTTCTCCGTATTGAGTTCCCTAAAAACACAAACTGCTGCACACCATAGTGTCATGCTACCTACTAGGTAACTGCTTGTGAGAAGCAAGGACCGCGCCTTTAAAGGTAAACTCCAGCGGTTTTTCGTGTTTTTCACCACGTTCTGATATCGATGTTTTCCTAAAGTACTGATAGTCCTATAGCAGCCAGGGTGGTTCACTTTGCCTGGAAACGCACCAATAATTTAAAAAAAAGCGAGCAGGATACAGGTAGCTGAGACAGTGTGGAAACACTGACGGCCCGGCGTCCATTAACAAACAGGCCGTTTCGATTTCTGGGGAGGGACTTCGCCACCAAAATCTCTTTAATATCATCGCATCTCCATTACACTGTCCTAGAATTGCTTCTAGCAAACAGTCATGGGGTGTGAGCTCATAATCTTTCTTTAGAATTTCACAAGCTCACACCTGCAATTTCGTCTGATCACTTGGGACTTTGAAAGTAATCAGTTTCACATTGCAGGATGCGCCACTGTTGCAGATAGGCAGAACATATTCGCGCCTCGTCCTAAAACGGCGCTGATACTAGAAAGCGCCCTGGTTTGCTGCAATGCGAATGTGCACGCAAAGTCTGTGAAAGCCGCCACCGCAGTATACGCTGCGGAAGCCCATGAAAGTTCTGAAGTCCGCAGGTCACAATGAACACGCGTCAGCTTGCACGCCTTTTCTTCCGAAGGACATTTATTCAAGTCTGCTCGCAACATGCCAGCGAGTAACTCACAGCGGCAGGCTTCGTCTGCGCCGGAGTCAACACACGAAGCTCGGTGCACGCGCTGCTTGCCAGGTAATGAAGTCAGTATTTCTTACAAACGGCAGCCAAAATATCCGCCAGCCTTTCATGTCGACGGTACATAAAGAAATCTAAAAAAATTTGCAACAGAAGAGACGGTTTCGCGATTTTTATGCGTTGCGACCATAAATGGACATGTAAACTATATGTCAACAGGCTGGAAGCATATATCGTAGTGTTTATTTCCCGTCTGTTTGTTCTTCGCCCAGCCGTTACATTAAAGGGCCGCGACACGCGCTCCTGCAGCCTAGCAGATTCCTCTCATAAAATAATTTCCTCCTTGTCCTGATAGCTACCAAGCCCATCCCAGAGTACTGTTTATAAATACTAAAGTCGTCCAGGACTCCTTTAAGTCAACTAAAAAGTGGAAACTCTGCCAGAGTAAATATCGCTACTATTAACACTACGTAACACACACAGGTGCAGTGCATGAAATGACTGGTAGAAATTGTCACAGTTATCAGCGCTTCGTAGTTGCATTACGTCTGCGAAACATTAGACTTCATCCCAATTTTTAGCTTTCTCTGGTAGGGCTTCGGCTCTGGCTTGCCTTCTGCCCACGTTATAAATGGGTGAACCTTTCTGAGAAGAGGCATGCATCAGTGTGATAATTTCCCGCTGATCTGTGGGATTTTCTGTATGATTATTTTCTATCGCTATCATTTGTACACCAATCCTCTTAAGCATGTCTCTTCCTGATTGTGCAGTGGTCACTCTAATGAACCGGACTCTTTCCTGTGCCTCAGCTACTTCCTCCAGTGCATCGTGCATCTTAATTACACGCATCTATCATTTTCCGCGTGCATAGGAGCCCAAGAGCTACCTTGATTACTTTCTTTCAGATCTCTGCCACTCGTGCATGGCTGCTACGTAGGCGAAATGGTCTAGTGCAAGGCCGTGAAGTAGCCTGACGGCCTTGTCTTTTCCAAGCCCATGTCGGCAGTTAGTGACCCTTTTGACAAGCCTGATTACAGTCTCAACTTTTATAGCGATCGATTATGTAGATTGTTTGATTATTGAGCCCGCTGGCTTCTCTCACTAAATTCTGGACACGGATGGAATCCAGACTAGGTATGACGCTTCCGCTACTGTTACAGAGCTTTATGCCGCCTTCCACAGGAGGAATCCATCTGCTAGTTCTGCGGCCCTTCTCTTAAAGGGTCCCTGAAACTTTTTTTTGACATTGCGTCACTGATTAGGAAACACAATTGTGAAATGATTCGCGCCATATACGTATAAAGCGAAGCACCATGCGCTAAGGCAGCTATGAGCTTATTTCTGTCGCCTTCCTCCTTACCACTCCTGTTCCTCCTCAACTCGATCAGCTGCGGAGTGCACGCTAGCGACGACTGCGCCTCCCTCGTCAGCCGCCCTGCGGAGGCTTCCGCAGCGACATAGCGCCCCGATATCCTTACTGAGCTCCCCGGCCTCGGCAGTGCTAGCCTCTGTAATAGAGCACCAGCGGCTCGTGTGTACGCCGCCAGATGCCGCAACAATACCGTTGACTGAAACGAAGGAGCACTTGTTAGGGGGCCAATCAGCGGCCTCCCATTCCATCGTTCGATAGGCGGGGGCGTTTGAAAACGCATTTCGACGAGCCGCTGCGACATTTTGCGATGCGCGTGTTCAAAGCCTTATTGGAAATTACACACTTTACGCAGAGCTTTGAAATCTGTCCTCTAATGATCCTAATGACTCGCTCTACCGGATAATCATGTTTTCACAAAATCGTCAAAACCATTTCAGGGTCCCTTTAAGTTCGTATAGTCGGAATTGCGATTTCTTCGTTGAGCATCGGAGTCCTATTGGGACGAAGTACACTTCAATGGCGTTTCCGGTTTCTTGTAATCTTTGTTCTATTTCTCTGTCGCTGGTTCCTGTACATCATATTGTGACGTCATCCATGTCAACGGTGCATTCCATGTGTCGGATGTCTTCGAGTTTACTGGTGAAAGCTTGTTGTTGTTGTTTTGTGGGGTTTTACGTCCCAAAACCAGTTCTGATTATGAGAGACGCCGTAGTGGAGGGCTCCGGAAATTTCAACCACCTGGGGTTTTTTAACGTGCACTGACATCGCACAGCACACGGGCCTCAACATTTCGCCTCCATCGAAATGCAGCCGCCGCGGCCGGGATTCGATCCCGCGACCCTCGGATCAGCAGCCGAGTACCTTAGCCACTAGACCACCGGGGCGGGGCATTACTGGTGAAAGCTGTCCTGGTGATATCAAAAAGAGCAGCCGAGATGGCCGCTACGTGGGGTGTCCTCCGGTTGCCTGACTTCATTGTATCTCATGCAAAAATCACCAGCCTTGAGCTTGGGCATCCTTCTTCTGACAAAGGCTTCGACATATTGACGAAAGTGAATTTCCAGAGTGGTGTTCGAAATGGTTTTGCATATAAAAGTATGGAGGATATTATCAAAGGACTGCACCCCATGCAGTCCCAACATTCTCTTGTCTGCCTAGTCTTCAGGCCGAATATTTGGGGCTCGAGTAGGATCATTGCATCTAGTGTCGATAGACCATGTCTGAAGCCGACCATTGTGTGAGGGTAGACATCATGCTCTTCCAGATACCGAGTAAACCGACTTAATATTGCATGCTGAACAATCTTTCCCGTGCACGATGTTAGTGAGATTGCTAGCAGATTTTCCAGGTAAGGAGGCTTGCCCTGTTATAGGATTAAGAAGGCGTTGGCGATCTTCCATTCGCTATAAACATTGAAGTCTTCCACATATCGTTGATTAGTTGAGTCATGTACTCTATCGAGTTGTAATCTAAATTGCAGAGCACATCCTTCGTTATCCTTTCGAGCCCGGGAGCAGGTCTCCCATTGAGATCGTGTAAAACTGCCCTGGCTTTTGCTGTGAAGTCAGCGCTTTAAGTTATTGGTTGTTGCCGTAGATTCCGATCGAAAGGGGGGTGGTTGCAGCGCGTCATCGACGGATAGATAACTTCACGAGCTGTGTAATAACTTATGATTTGGATTAGTTATTCTGCGCAACCTGGATGATTTTTCTTCACGTGTTCCGTGGATTCGATTTCGGATCGGTTTCGTCTAGTAAGTGCTTCAGTACATTCCAGGTTTCTCTCTTCCTTATTCGGCCATCTATAGAGTTGGAAACCTCACCCCACTATTGCCTATCGCTCGATTAGTTTCAGCAATTTTCTTTCTCAGTCTACGGTTGGGTATTTGGCCCTTCCATCGCTTCGGTAGGGATTGCTCAGCTTCTGTGAGGCGCACCAATAGGCTGTCCGTCTTGTCGATCGATAGATCCGTTAGCACCTCCTCATTTGAGGCACCAACGTCCTCCCTTAGTTGTGTGTTCCATCGTTCCAAGCTTACGTTGTTTTAAGGAAGGCGTCCCAGGCTACAGCCTGAAATTTGCTAAGTCTGTTCTGTCTAATCTCTAAGTTGATAGTTAGATAATATGCTATGAGCATTATCCAAGTATAGTTCAATCTAGTCAAGGTGGGTTCCGTAGCGTTGCGAACAAAAGTGACGTCCGGAGCCTTATCTCGACATGTTTATGTGCCGCATCCAGTTGGGAAAGCTGGGTCCATGAGAAGCGTTAGCTCCAAGCCTGTCACTTCACGCCATAGGCTCGCCATTTTCTTCGTATTGTAGGAGTAACCACCATGCGTTAAAGTTTCTAGCAACGATTAGTGGCGAGTCTCGAGCTTGTTTGGATCCTATAGTGAGTAGGGACATGAATCTTTGCTTTATATCCTTACGGCTGCTGTAGACGTGGAGAATGATGATGCTGTCCTGACTGCCAATTATAGAGTTAGGAATGATCTCTGTCATGGTGTATTCAATATTATTGCCAGTCATCTTTGGATCCTGGCTGATATGCGTTGCTATCTAGAGTTGCAACATACCTGCCTCGTCGTTACTCTTCACCTCCGAGCGATACCCGGGGAAAGTGACGTTGGGGGTGAGCGTGCCTTGGGGTATGACAATATGCGGCTTCTCTGGGTGCAATCGAATAAATAGCCGCAGGGGCGACAGCTGGTGTCACCTACAACCATCACACCCACAATCGGCAGCATATTATTTTTTTTTTGTTCAAGCGAAGCTTGCACTGGATAGCCTAAATACGCCGGCGGTAGCGGCGTCGCCAGGCGAGAACAACAAGAGTGAAAAGCCGACCCCCTCTTGTCGTCCCCCCACGGCTACATGCTGGTGTATAATCACGCAGCGTCCGCGGTCATTCAGGCTAGCGTGGCACGTCGTGAAGAGGGAAAGGAAACGGTGCGCGCATGCGTTCCGCACAGCGTTTTACTGCTCGGTCTCGAATGAGGAGGTCACGTGTGGTACGTTCCGCAGAAGCTTAGAGGAGAGCTCGGCGATCTTTTCAAGGTATTCTGATATCGCTGTTTTCTAAATGTACTTATAGTCAGTAGCCGACAGGGTGGTTCAATTTTCTCGGAAGCTCACCAATAATTGTAAATAACAAATTGAGCGTCGTGTTCAAACCAAAACCTAAACGGGTAGAAGCTTCGTGCGGTAGATGGGATGATGTCACAGCTTTCTTGCCTTCAGAAATATGGAGCCGGTGTAATAAAAATGAAATTGGCGACGTCATCCGAGAGTGCTTCCAGTTATGCCAGCTTGTCTGAGTGTCACAGCGACTATCGAGCGCTTAAGGATGACCGTTTTTCTTTTGACCGTCGGCAAGCTCGCTCGGGTAGGCACCGATGATGTAGGTAACGACGTAAAAAACACAAGGTGGCTTTCAAAAGCATTAGAAGACGCTAAAAAGTATGTAATGTATGTTCAGATAGTTTACAAAATCTTACGTTGTCACAGTGACCTTACGGCCTCTGGCGTCACATCTTGCTGCACGACAAGGCTGCACAGTTTCAAATGTGTCTTCAAAGGCATTTCCACCATATTTACACTTTCCTGAAAGGGCGAGAACCTTAATAAAACAACAAGAAAAATATTGCAGATCATCAAAAATATTTAATTCCAGCTTTTAATTGGGCGCAAATGGGAAAAACAGAAAGCACAGCACAGCACGCCCTTACAAAATTGCTGCTAATTTACTGATGAGAAAGGATTCGATGTTGATTGAATTAACGGACCTTCCATGATATTTCACAGGTCACTGAGTTCCCTCAAGAAATACCCAACGAAAATACCCAATTATTCCTTTCAACGAAACTGGCGTATTAAATATATTATTGATTATTTATCGCTATATATTGTTGTGCAGTGGTTGAGTATAGCATATCAAATTGAGAGAATACATGAAGGTGACTGGAAAATTTTCCACAGCGCAGATATGACGAGAATTTCTACCGACTTGAGCACACAGACACTCCTCCCGGTATTTATTGGGTTTTATTTGGCTTTTGTAGTGGCCGTCACACATGACACTTTCCAGGAAGCAACAAATACTCGTGCGTAACTATCAACACGATGCAGAGCTACATTCACCATGCACGCTGCGGTCGATGTAGAACATAAGCTATAGCCGCGATTGCTCGGTTTACGGCTCGGTTTACGGCTCGGTGAAGCCTGTCTGAAATCTTTGAACATTCGTCCCTTATGAAACCAGGTTCTTAATTTCCATTGCAAAATTGTTTAACTCTCACTGACTCAACTCTTACGCGCTAGATTATGAACATCAATTGCAGATTTACAACTAGATTTCAAATTTCCGTTATGCTGAATACAAGAATTGTTCTTTTAGAATGCCACTGATCTTTCACTGCATTTTCGTGGCTGTAAGCTCGAATACATCAAAGCCAATTTCGGGGTCGTCCACATCCGCATTTGCGTGCGCCTGCACCCGAAAAATTCTACGTAAACTCCCTTGCGGTCACCTAACTGTACGTCCCAATGTTACATGCATTAACTCAGCCCGCCACATTGTTTCTCGCTAAATAATGCGGTCCGTGGTTGTCATACAAGCACCAATCCAAAAGTATTTAATCACACCGCCTACGCTTACGTTCCTTTAGATTAACGGATCAGTGTGTTCTAGTGATAAGTATAACACGAATGTGCCATTGTATCTTCTGTGTAATCATTTATTGCATACCTTTGAAGAAACATGAAACTCACTCAGATTTGGAGGGACCGGAAAACAGTGCCCATATATAAGCTTCTCGGTGTGCTTCGTGTTTAGGTGGTCTGTATATGCAGGGTGTATTCCGGCTTGTTGATGTTGTTGGCTGTATACTTAACCATCAATATGTGTGAAATGTGTGTTTGTAATACGTATATTCTTGCAAACAATAGCCTTTGTTCGCCTCCTGGCGATGAAGGGGCGCCTTCTCGTAAAATGTTATAAGTGTTCAGACATGCGCCAAGGGCGCGAGACATCCACGAGAGGGCTTCGCCGCTTCTTCTTCCACGTAAGAGAACGTACATATATAAGTTACAAGGCTGCTTTACTTTAACTTAATAACTATTGAACAAAAAATCGCAATAAATTTTGCCCCCTACTTGCAATAGTAACTCGGCGATTTAACCACTACTTGCTCAAGTGATTTTCAGTAACATTTCAGTCGCCAATATTCAAGTAGTATGAGCACTGATCAACTCCACCAGATAGACGACTCTTCAGAAGAATTGTCAACATTGACCAACAGTACATCCATAGTTTCTCAATAAATTTTTTGCTAGGGTCATCACAGCGGCGAAGAAGGTCGCGCGAAGCCTAACCTGCGGATGAATTGCTTGCGCTATTTATGCATTATTCGCGTTATTTCAGTTCTTACGCGGGTCGTGTCTTCTGTTCCAGATCCTAACCCAATGCTCGCCCTGTACACATGCTCTGGTTAGAAAAGTACCACCCAAACCGTCAGTATATAGCCTCACATATTCAGGCGCAGCCTGCCGATATACTTATTAAATCGCGTGGTGTTTGGTAGATGAAACCTGGTTAGGTAAAAGGCGGTAATAAAGTACGACGTATACGCTTGATTATAACTACGGTTTCAGAAAAAAGAACAAAGAAGGGCGGCTGCGGGGGCCAGACTACCACGCGTTGCAAACAAGCGCAACCGCTTACAAAATTCCTCCGTTCAAGATACAACTCATTACCCTCGTCATTCTCATTCGCGTTGGGCCTTACAAAGGTGTCGCGTTTCTAAGATCTACGACGTATCTGATCACTGCTTCGCGGCGGCCACTCACTACTCCCGCTGAAAAAATAGTTTGCGGCTGTCAGCCAGCCCAGTACGGCAACGCGCGGGCGGAACCACAGGCAACAGCGAAATTCGTTTTGGTCCCTTCAGAACCCGCCACCAAGAATTCCTCCGAACTGAAACACTCTCACGTGCTCTTTACCATAGCCCCTCACTGCAAAGGTTCCAAGAATGCGCGGCTTCCAAGTGCCACTTCGGCTGCACTGGTATCCTTTGCGCAGCAAACCACTCGCGAAAGCAAGCGAAGCCGTTGGCATTTGCTATACTAGAGAGCAGGAGTTCTCAAGCAACTTGACAAAAGGAACCCTGCCGATACTCCAAAGGGTTCCGAACCAATCCCCCTCCCCCCCCCCCCCCCCCCCTCCCCTACTCTGCGCACGCTGTTGTCCAGTCATCTCTGCGGCATTTATGCTGCGGTGAGTCCAAAAAAGCAAGGGCATAGACAGAAATTTATTTCCGTGGAGTGTACACGCAATTGTAAGGGAATGCCCCTTTTTCTGCACCAAGGAATGGATGCGTGGCTCTGTCACACGAGGGCCACCATCAGATAAGCTGGGCAGCTTCTACCATGCGCTGTGCATACTTCGCTACTTTCCGGCGCGTAATGACGGGCGTTTAGATTGTGTTACTTTTGCCCATGGTCTTAGCCATTTTAGCGAACGTGAAAACGGACCAAAACACATTCCGTAGGTCGCAGTACCCCGAGTAGGTGCCCACGGAACCACGGATTTCCGCCGGAACCCACTTTGTGAACCCCTGCTAGAGAGGCTAGTTGCACTCTCAGACAGAGACCCCCATCCTCCACTACCTCATCGACCAACACTGGTTTTTTTACTGCAAGGCGCCGCCGGGGTTCAGGTCGCTGCGTGGGGCGATACCAACGACGTGGGGATGCATAGTAGATTTTCTTTCATTTTGTGTGAGCCAGTACGAACACCAAGCAAGGGTAGTGTAATGCATTGAAGTTCAATGTTGTATTTGAACGCCGCAGTGTTCACTTAGTTCTTCAAACACAACCTTGCACTTGTAGTAACTAGCGCCAAAGTTACAGTATCCGCTGGTCTCAAGTATGTTTCCGTAGAGAGTTTCTTTGGATATTTTTTGTCCTCAGATAATATGATGGCGGTGTGTCCAAGTTCATACAATATGCATAGTTTGATTTGAGTTTTAAGGTACTCACCTTATTTCGCCCCAGAATTTCGCGACGCTATCTTTAATATAAAAAAAAATTAAATGTAACGTTGATGTAACGGCACGTTGCAGTGTTCGAAGTGTAACTCGAACGCGTTACTTTCGCAGTAAAGGAAATTTTAACGGGAACTCGATCATTTGAAAATTAGGAAGGGAAGAGGGACGAGCTTAGTCTTGTTTTGGAGGAATGTGTAAGACACCCCTACCGTAAACAGAGCGCCCACCGCGGCTCAGGAACATGAGTTGCCGAATAAAATTACACAGAAGACCTCCGGCTTCGCCCGTACAATTTCGTACATGCCGGTGATTGCAGCATACACACAATGCCAGGTGTTGCGTCAATTACTGGAGGTGCAGCAAGGGGTTCCTGGTAGCAGTCAGCGTTATTCGTTGGGATGGGAGAGATTTGGCACTAATGGTTCTATGCGTGTGCACCTGCATTAGAGGCTCTCATGACGGCCCTACATTTATGCCTGCTCTGCGAATGTTGTAACAGCGAGGCTGCTCCAAGGGCTGCTCTAGCTCGAGGTAAAATATTTGTCGTGACCTGAAAGCTCGACATGTCAGGTACACGCCAGAGGGGTACGGAAAGAAAGCCTCAGCATCATCTCAGGTTAAAGTGAAACAATCCTTCAGCGCGCCT
The DNA here is from genome assembly GCA_013339685.2 of Hyalomma asiaticum. Taxonomy (NCBI): domain Eukaryota; kingdom Metazoa; phylum Arthropoda; class Arachnida; order Ixodida; family Ixodidae; genus Hyalomma; species Hyalomma asiaticum. The sequence goes on along the minus strand of JABSTT010005567.1, from coordinate 4,810 downwards.
ACTTAACTTTCCGCGCTACCCGATCAGGATGCTTCAGTTGCAACATACTCTACGATTCATTCGATTCCTTTATACTACCATCGCAAGAATGCTCTGTGGTTCAAGAGGGAAGCAAACCCAGGCCGGTCTGCGTGGAAAGCAGGTGTTCCACTACAGAGCACGCCTCGGAAAAGAGCCCCTATTGGCCTAGAGATCTAACGAGGTCGGCGCCTAGCGGCGGAGGGACAAAGCCCTCAAGTGTGGATGACTCGCTTCGCCTGCTAGCCACGGACGTTTAGACACGCGCGTACGTCGTGCGTCAGCCTCAAGCCAGAAGGAGTTCGTTCCTTCTGCTGTAGCAGTGTTAAATGTTCGCATGTATTCTATCTTTGCTAAAGGGGGGTATTTGGCCTTGTGCTGCACTCTTCCCTGTTTGTCAGGATCACTGAATGCGTACATCTAGAGCGGGCCCTTTCCATTGTCAAGCGCCCTGTCCGGCAGAATATTTCAATTTAACTGCTGCCGTGCCCTTCCAACCATACGACGAAGTGCCGTTGCATTTCTTCCGAAAAGGTTACGCTGGAATTGTCAGCGTGTGATGCTGTGCGGGTATCGTCTCGCGATACATGGTGTTTTGTGGCTACACAAATTAGCTGATATGAGCTGACCCGTATATCTGTGAGTAGTACAGAAGAATAGTGATCTCACACGTGTACATATGTAAAGACGTCCTTGTCATTGGCGTATATTATCTGACCGTCACTTCGCCGTTACGTGATGGGCCTTCGTGTGTTTAAAGCCTAGTCCTATTGTACGGTATTGGTATCCACTACGCAGGAGTATCTGCCACACAAGTGAGCTCTGGCACTAAGGCACCTAAACTGTTCGCCGAATAGGAATAATATTGTAGTTAAACTAGGATCACTGAGACGCGTGCCCGCCCGACGTTTAATAAGTTGAGCGTTATGCGCCGTCGTTAGCATCACGGAAAACAAAGCGGCGCCGGTCTACGTCCGCAGAAACATCGCCGAGCCGTGCGTCGTCATAGCGACCATGACCAGCTAAATATGGCTACATAAGCCAAGAATAGTGGAGGCCAGTTAAGGTAAGCTAAGTATAACTAACCTAGGACTAGCTATGCCAAACGTATTCAAGTTAAAGCTAATTAAGCCAAGCATAATCAAGCTAATAATAAATAAGTCAATTTAAATTAAGCTATAATGTTACTTAGCCAAGTCTAATTAAGCTGATAATAATGAAGTCAAGCCTAATGAAACTGACTAATTAAGCCATGTACGCTTATGTTTACATGCGCAATTCAGACAAGCCTAAATAATTTAGGATCTAATCGAGGCACAAGCCTATTCCCGGCTAAGACTTAAATGTGGCCAAGTGAGACCATTTGAAATCCTGTGAAAGCTCCAAGGCCGAGTGAATGCCTCGTAAAAACAATGCCTAATTTCGAGTGAACCAGCATCCGTGAATTGTCTTTTCGCTTGAAGAACGCATGTGTTTTGCTCCCTAAACTCTTTGGACTCGTGTAGGTGGTACAAGCTACTTTATCTAATCTGATATGCGACACTAACAGCTTTTTATTCTGCAGGCCAATTGTGAAAACACAGAGATAATGCACTACTGAACTCTATGTCACTCAGGTAACAGTGATGCCACCATAGTCGATAAACACAACTGAATATGGTCAAAGACCGAGGAGAGATGCGTAACGCCTAGGAAGTCAGACGGCTGAAGAGTGGGTGATGCTAGTGGCCCGTGAATTGGAGCAAGTATGCTTCTTTCAATTAATAGGAACATTTTGGGTGGTTCAGTACTAACGTGACCTTGGGGTACCCTATACAACATTTACTGCAGTCAACGCTTTTTTTAGTTACAGGTTGCCTCAACCGCTCGAAATGGTGCGTCACCTGTGTGCATTTGAATACGCGCCGCCGACCGCCCATCCACACTAACGCTGTGACGGTGCGGCCACCTATAGGTCAATGTCGAGCCAATACGGTGAATACAAAGCATTCCATGTATACTGTGGTACAACAAGGAGCAGGGAAAGAAGGGCAGAGAGTAAACATGATTGTAACCTTGTGTAGTAGGGTATAGCAAAGGGGTGGGAAAGGAAGTTGAGGGTGAGAGGCACTATGTAAGAGTGAGGAAGAGGGGAAAATTGGGAGGGGAAGAGGGTAATCCCTAGCATGCCCATATATAATGTGGTATAGCAAGAAGTGTGGAAGGGCAAGTAAGGGTGTGAAAGATGGAAGGGAGAGGGTAAGGCCACCAGAACCGCGGTACAGTGTAACAAGGTGGTGCGAAAAGGAGGTGAGGGTGAGAAGTGATGTAAGAGTGATATGAAGAGGAAAGAGGTTAAAGCATACCATACCCAGTGCAGTGCGGTATAGCAAGGAGGTGGGAAATGAACTGGAGGTGAGGATGGGAAAAAAGGACGGAAGGGCCACCAGCTCCACCTTGACCTAGCCTTGCACGCAAGGCTAGATCAAGTGCAAGTCACCCACATTTTTTCTCTTGATTTCTGGTGTTTTACATCCCTAAACAGCTATGATTACGAGAGACGCCGCAGTGGAAGGTTCTGAAAAATTTGACCACCCGGAGTTCTTTAGCGTACGCTGACATAGCATAGTACACAGGCCTCAACATTTCGCCTCCATCGAAATGCAGCCGCTGCGGCCAGGCTTCAGTCCCGCGACCCTCGGAGCAGAAGCCGAGTACCATATCCACTAGACCACTGTGGCGGGGCATTTTTTATTCCTCTTAGCATCTAACAAAGCCCTAGTTACTTCTATGGAAAGGAGTTTCACATGTGTGTTATGGAAGGTTCTTATCAAAGGGGATCAACTGTCATATGTTTTCATTGAAACAGTGCTAATCTGCCGACAAGGCAAACGAGACGGCCGAGAGAGCACAGATAGATAGATAGATAGATAGATAGATAGATAGATAGATAGATAGATAGATAGATAGATAGATAGATAGATAGATAGATAGATAGATAGATAGATAGATAGATAGATAGATAGATAGATAGATAGATAGATAGATAGATAGGACAAAGTGGCTTAAGTTCGCCAAGAAATGCTTCGTATTTAAAAAGTACGAAAGGTCCCGATGCATAGTGTGCCTCTCAGCGAAACCTTGACACTTGTCACCAAGGACTATTTCCACACCAGCCCAATCTCCTAAACCCTCGTGAGAACGATAAAAGGAACAAATTGCCTGCAGCGTACGATGCCTGCCTGTAAATCTCTGCGTAGGGGATTCGTGAGTGTCTACCTGTACGGTAGTTGTGACAGTGAGACCATTCCGATGACTTGAAAGTAAATACTTAGTTGTGCGAGGCAAAAGCATATCATTATGAGATACGCCGCATTGGAGGACCCCAGGGGGCTAAGTTTGGCCGGTACTATAGCTTCCATGAAATCAGCATGCACTAGTGTTTTCATGCATTTCTTACTGGCCTCATAAACTGTAGGTGGAATAAATTCGTTACTGCTGCACTGAGAATATTCAGTTGGCAGCTCCCTTACCTTTCTCAATATCCGGATACGCTAGAAATGTCGTGTTTCTTTGCACTCCTGTAAAATAAATCAAAATACAGAGTCTGCTGTTAGGAAAACGAACAAATATCAGCATGTTGGTTGACGTTTCTGTTGGTTGTGGCAAAAGCTATTAAAACAATAAGTAGTAAAAAACCAGCTACACAATCTGACATGAACTGTGTAAGAAGAAGCGAAGTACCTGTGGCACTGGGTATCACAAGAGGTGTTTCCCACCTACAGTAGCCTGCATGTTCATATCCTGTAGGTTTTTAGAATAAAGGATACAGATTGGAGGTGTATGTGCTTATAAAATGCTTCTAGTCGTTAATGTGGCGGCGTCTTAGTGGTACGGTCATTCTGGGAGATAGATACATATATAAAGGTACAAACCTAGACCTAAGACATGTGTAACTCGATTTCTACCTTTCGATATGTACCGATCTCCCAGAGTGAAAGTACCACTATGACGAAGCGACATTAACGATTAGAAGCACTTGGATATGGGCATAAAATCGGAGAGTCGGAGATCAGGATGTCTACTATGCAATGAGCTGCTAGCAGAAAGTTTTCTCGTGTTTAATGTATGAACTTTTCTACTCAGCAAGAGATACAATTACTAAGCAGACTATACGTACAAGGACACTAATGTCATCTACTTATCGAGACATACATCCATAGACGCAATGGCAACGCATGGGAATTCGCTACTGTTAGCAATTCTCTTGTACTTATGGTAACCTTATTTTGTTACGACTGCGCGCTAAGAAGAAGGTTCATTGTCTTTACCCTCAACCCGCTGCTGCGTGTTAGAACACATAACCACAAGAAATGAACATATAAACACAGCACAAGACCATACACACAGAAGATACACCCCGATAACAACATTTACTTGCTCGCAGGGCAGCAAAATAGCAGAACGTACGCCCAACTCAACACAACCTAGCAATTTCTGCAGATCCCACGCATTGCGGGAATCGATGTCATGCAAAGCAATCAGAGTGAAATTGCCTAGAATTGTTTGACATTAGCGAAGTCTTACGATACGATTAAGGTGTTTGTGCGAAGAGCATGAGTGGATGTATGTTTAATGTGGCTAACCAGGACGTCGACAGCAACACGGCGACTGAGTGGTAGCTCATGTTAGGACGTAACATTGGCACTCATGTCAATACACGGCACAGACTTTAGTTTATGGTGGTAAAACGCGTGCTACGGTGCGGTGATAAGCGTTATGTACGTGTTTGTTGAAGTATTCCTACGGTGTT
>JABSTT010005566.1:0-17394 GCA_013339685.2 Hyalomma asiaticum | reverse complement strand
TTTAGTACATATGAAGTTAACGAAACGGCCGCAAGAGATCAAGACTGGCATGTAAACCATGCCACTCATACACGCATGTCATGATTCTAACGTTAAGACTTGTCATTTACGTTCGTCATGCAGTCGTGTTGTGCCATAGCAATCTTGGTATACATCCCTTTAAGGAAACCAGTGACATGTAGATCATGCCGCTAATGACATGCATGTCACGATTTTCATGTTATGACCTGTCATTTATGATCGTCATGCAGTCATGTTGTGCCAAACCAATTTTCGTGTAGGCTCCGTGTAGTCGAGTTTTCCATGTGCGACATCAGCACCAGAATGCACTGCCTGGCGGAGAGAAGAAGCAAAATTGGGCAGACTGTGACAGGAAAATACGCGAACGCGATGCGCATCTCCAACTCTGTAGCAGCAGCGACCGCCCGTCCCACCTTCTTTCGTTTTATTTCCTTTTAGACGCGCGCTCCAAACCTGCGGCAAACTGTTCCAAAGGGCGACGCCGCGAGCGTTCGTGGAGTTCGCAGCACGCCCAGAAAGCAGCGAAGAAACTTGCGCGTCGCTGTCGCCTCGGTTTCCACCGTGCGCGACTGAGCCATCCGACGAGAGCTACGTAGCGCCCTCTGGTCAGTAGACGCAGCCCATACATCCCATTAACGAAACGGCAGTATAGCGCCAGGACCATGGCATGTAAATCATGCCGGTCATGACACGCGTGTCACGATTCTAGTGTTATGACCTGTCATTTACATTCATCATGCTGTCGTGTTGTGACATAGCGATTTTGGTATACATACCATTACGAAACGCCTGGCATGTAAATCATGCCGCCCATGCCATGCATGTTGTGCTTTTCCTGTTATGACCTGTCATTTATGTTCGTCATGCAGTCATATTGTTGCATACCAATTATCCTACACATCCCACTAACGAAACAGCCAAGAGAGCACCAAGACCGTGGCATGTAAATCATGGTGCTCATGACATGCATGTCATCATTTTCACGTTATGACCTGTCATTTACGTTCGTCATGTAGTCATCTTGTGGCATGCCAATTTTCGTAAACATCCCGTTAACGGAACGCGTGGCATGTAAATCATGTCAACCATGACATGCATATTATGATTTTCATGTTGTGACCTGTCGGTCATGTTCGCCATGCAGTCATGTTGTGGTATACCATTTTTCGTATACCTCCCATTAACCAAACGGCCAGGAGAGCACCAACACCGTCGCATGTAAATCAAGTCACTCATGGCGTGCATATCATGATTTTCGTGTTATGACCTGTCATTTTGTTTGGGATGCAGTCATGCTGTGGCATGCCAATTTGAGTATACGTCCCATTAAAGAAACGCTTGGCATGTAAATCATGTCACTCATGACATGCGTGTCATGATTTTCATGTTATTACCTGTCATTTATGTCCGTCAGGCAGTCATGTTTTGCCATACCAATTTTCGCATACATCCCATTAGCGAAACGGCCAGGAGAGCACCAAGACCGTGGCATGTAAATCATGCCGCTCATGACATGCTTATCATGATTTTCATGTTATGACCTGTCATTTATGTTCGTCATATAGTCATGATGTGGCATACCAATTTTCGTAAACATCCGATCAGCGAAGCGGCTGGGAGAGCACAAAATCGTAGGCGGCTAGATAGATAGATAGATAGATAGATAGATAGATAGATAGATAGATAGATAGATAGATAGATAGATAGATAGATAGATAGATAGATACGGTCAAACTCGCCGAAGTTCGCTAAGAAATGCTTCGCATTTAAAAACGGCTGCTGTCTCCGACTTTTCCCAGCCCTCCGACAAGAAGGAAGTAAACAGATTTCTGGGGCGCTGCGCTTATTACAGCTGCTTCGTCACGAACTTTTCGCGGATTGCCCAGCCACTGACGTACTTCATGAACGCCGACGTCGAGTTCAAATAGCAAACGCCGGAACTCAAGGAATTTCAATAACTAAAGCGATGCCTGAAAACGCCGCCTGTGCTAGCCCGCTTCTACTTAGAAGCCGATAGATATCCACAGCGACGGAAGCATCGCAGGGCTCCGCGAGTGCAGGAGCACCGAGCGTGCCTGCGTGCAGTAAGATCGTACATCTGGTCGTTGTTCCCCATCCAGTCCTCCGCCACTTGCGCCTTCGCAATACGAACGAAGGCATAGTAGGTTCTGAATAAAAATTACAGTTCCGTTCGCGCACTTCATTTGCGGTGCCACATGTTTACATATCGCAAGAAATGAAAAGCGCGGTGTTGACTGCATAGAGGAACAGAGCCGCTGTCACAGGCAAAATATGCTGTAACTTTATCAAGGGATAGTTGTCATCAAACAATGGCAGAAATCTGAAACTGCGGGCACAGGGAAACGTTATTCACAAGAGATGAGGCTACTACAATTCACACAAGATGACAAGTATATGACATTGTTAGTCCGTTGCTCAGGCGCGAGTGTCGGATCTCGCACGTCTAACCGTGCTACCGCATCGCACTCCGCGGCTCAACAGCCGCGGCAGGTGCTAAGGACGGACATCAGAATGGAGGGCAACACTAGGCGGACATCGTCCTAGGCGGCTGGTGCTTTGTGTCTGCCCGCCGCCGTGTAGACCACTCGGAAGGTTCGCCTGCACCTAGACCCCATGGGGCCTCGCCCGGCACAGTACACCGCAGCATTCTCCCCGGAAGAGGAATATGCTGTAGCCTCACAGCTCGAGGCGTACGGGTCGAAGGCCGGGCTAGCTCTCTCAGCCCATAATTGAACACCGGCCTCGGTTAACCGAACTGTTCGTATCATTCGGGACAAGCCTAGACCAGATAGCTCAAGCTGGTGGCGTTGCGACAAGTTGTGCCCGAGACACGCTGATCCCCTTCTCGTTCGGGAGCCGCACTGTAAGAAGCACGCACGCCCGACCACGCAATTAAAATGTTTCAGTGCCTATTAGACTTGATCGCCCAAACCACGGTCTCATGTTTTTTTTTTCACTTCACCGTGTTAATCGATCTCCCAAAGTGGCCACAGCAGTTGGCCAGCAACAGTCTCTGGTCTCAGGAAATGAATTTTTCCCCGTTTGAATAGTGCACTGAAAAAAGTTTCTGAGGGAAAAGAGCTGATGTCTCAATATACATACAACTTCTTGTGCTGACAATGTCTCGTGCAGTCTTCACTATCGACAGCAGCTTTTTCTTGAACTCCATCGGAACTACTTGAGGTCTGTTGCAATGGTTTTCGCCAATTTTGTTAAATTGTTTGTGCCATTGCACATGCAGTAGCCAGCCATTCGACAGTGGCGGTGGCTGCTGCGATAAACCGGGGAAGGCACCGAGCACCCCCTTCAAAATATATCCCACCTCTGCACTGAGCGGTGGCGAGGGAATTCCATTCAGGCACTCTCTCTATGGTGCCATGAGCAACCTGGTCGTTACATCTAGCAACTCTCGCTTAGTTCACCTTTGTTGACTCCAAAAGTCAATCTAAATTATTTTAATTCAGAAACTGGAGCAGCAATCGCAAAAAGTTGTTTCAATGAGGTGTCAATAAGTTATTTCAATAAAGTTTGTTGAAACGTAACAACTTGTTCTTTGCGGTAAAATAATAATTTGTGAAAGAGTAACAGAGGGCCCCACTGCATTTTTCAATTTCGTCCCCTTCGCTTCGACCTTGCTGTTGTACAACAGAACTTGAACTGTTCTCTCTAGGTAGAGTGGATTGGTTGCTACGTAAAACTAACCTTTCAGTGTCACTCAACTTATTACTCCGCCGCGATGGCCAACTTATTACCCCGCCGCAATGACCAAGTGACAATGGGACTCGGCTGCTGATCCGAGGGTCGCCGGAACAAATCCCGGCCGCGGCGGGTGCATTTTGACGTACGGGAAATGTTGAGGCCCGTATATTCTTCCATGGCAGTGCACGTTCAAAAACTGCAGGTGGTCGAAATTTCTGAACCCCTCCACTGCAGCGTCTCTTGTAATAGAGTGGTTCTGGGACATAAAACCCCAAGAAATGAATCGTTAATGTTCCTTTTTAGTGTCCCTTTTGGAGAAGTAGAAAATAGAACAGATGTGTAGTGCGTCTAATTTATGTTGCGTGGATGTGACTGCAAACAAAAAATCACCGCCCAAGCACCCCGTACAAATGGTTAACCAGCGAAGCTGATATGTGCGGCCCCGGTGTTTAGCAGTGGGTTCAACCCAGCACAGACGTCCCAGCCGAAGCCAAAGTGCGGCTGGAGAAACTCTCGCTGAAAGTGGGCGTTCGCCCCTCCGAACGCGCTCCCGCAATCACGTCGGCGCTGTTCTGCCCGCAACGCCGCTACTTCGGCGGGCCGTCCTTGCAAGCGTTCGACATCGCGAGCCAACATCCGTGGCTTACCCATGTGGAAGCTCTCAGTCGAAGCTGATGCGTGGGCGCTCGGCACCACGGCTGCGACGGGATGGACGACGTCACTCCCGGGCCAGCCATTGGCACGCGCGCTTTGGTAAGGCGCAGACAACGACGTCACTGGAAAGCCCAGCCAATGGAGACCACTCATGACAGAGATGCCGAACGGCTTTTTGTTTCTCCTAGCCATATACAGCATTCGCTGTAAAAGAAAGATCGTTCTCACTTAGCTGGAACTCATGTCATGACAGCTAGCTAGGGTGGTTCTCGCCCTCTTAATAAGGAATGTGCGGTTGTTAAGGCGCTAGACTCAAAATAGGTTTGCGTTCTTTAGCACGGACATGTACTGCGTACAACAGCCATTTGGTTAGACCCCCTGTGGACTGCGCAGCTCAGGTATAGGGGTGGCTAAATAGAGCGGCAGTATAGGCACATTCTAAGCAGCGGAATTCCACTTTTCTTATATTTGCGTGGCACGCCTAACACATGTTCGCGCACTAGGACAGATGCGATCCGATGGATTAGGCTAGATCCGATGCGCGACATTATACCGAAGGTGCAAAACTCTGTTAGTATGTCTCGCCCATTTGCAGAGCGCAGTAATCTCCATTGTATACCCGCTGCTGTGAATCCCAGGCAACTGTTAGTTTTTGTCCAAAAGCGACAACAGCCTAGTCTATGTTACTTGACGACTCCGCGACAGCCCATAAGAGGACCTGATGGACGCGCGCTGTGTCGCCAATGGAAAAATAATTGCAAATGCATGCATTGTATCCACAATGCTCTGCTGGCAAAGCCATTCGGTACACAGTGTTGAAAGCAATTTCCCCCACTCTCCCTGTGTAGTGGTTGTAATGACAAAGAACCAGAGCTCATCTGTAATCATCCTTGGACTCCCCGTGCTAACAAACCTGGCAAGGTGTAGCGCGTTAACATCGAGGATGTGCCGTAATTCCTGCCGAAGAAGCAAGTGGACCAGGCTTAAGCTACCGGCGGTGGTGGTGAAAAACATTTATTGATAGTATGGGCAGCGAGAGATAGAGGCGGCCTTAAGGGCTGACCCTGTGCAACCTCTAGGAGGGGTCCCGTGCATGCGGCGGCGGCACGCGCCCTGGCCACGGGGGCCTTTTGGCCCTTCAAGGCGGAGCAGCCGAGCGGAGCAGCCGAGCAGGGCAGCCTCCCAGATCTCTCGGGTAGGGGGTGAAGGGGAAGAGATTGGGGGGACCGCGGGTTTAGATGGACATGTCCACCCGATGTGGAAAATATCCGCAAGCGGATAATCACAGTGCGAACTTTCCCCAGAGAAGGCCGAATTGAAGTGCTTGAGTATCGCCGGGCACAAAACTGTATTGGTGTAGAGCCGTAAGAGCAAGCGCTCGTCTGCTTTTGTCAGGCCTAGTGCCGGGGACGGATCTAGGAGCCTGTTCGATTTATACATAGCTGCGATTTCACGAAATGTTACCGCTTTATGTTCTGGATCATCAGGAGATAAAGGCCAAGGTGGGTCCCAGGGATGAAGCGCGCGGGCCGAGGTATCGGCAGCCTCGTTACCACTTAGCCCTGCGTGGGCCGGGGTCCAGTTAACGGTGCGTGTAGAGGGGCGGTCCAGATAACAACAGCGCTTGCGGATTCGAGCAGCGCGATTAGTGATGCGACCTTTTATGAGATTTTGACACGCACTCCGCGAATCGGTAATAATGATCCGAGATGCGGGGTCCGCTGCCGCGAGAGCTATGGCGACTTCCTCCGCGTGAGTGATGTTTGGTGCTCGAAAAGTGAGCCCTTGAACGGGTACGTTTTGGTGGGCTACGGCTGCCGTGTACCATCCCCCGTGGTGAGGGTCAGACGCATCCATATAGAAGACTCCAAGACGGGACCCGTAACGTCCTTGCAGGGCCGCAACCCGCGCAGTGCGCCTGCCTTCGTGTGTCCCCCTAGCAATGTTTCGGGGCAGTGGTTGGATAACCAATGCACCATGCCAGTCCTCTGGGATCGTGGTCCTCTCTATTCCGTGATAGGTGAAAGAGACATGTAGACGGTGCAAGAGACATCTCCCTTCCCGCGTATTACTAAGTCGCAGCTACTGGTTGTTAAGTTGGGCCTCTTTAAGTTCACTGTACGTGTTGGTCATTCCCAAATCTGCTAGACGCTGGTTAGATGTCGAGATCGGAAGGCGGAGGGTGCATTTGTATATTCTGCGCAGAATAACTTGCAGCGTGTTTTCATCGCATTTGCGCAAACGCAGGTAGGGTGTCGAATAAAGGATTCGACTGGTCACGAAAGCGTTGGCGAGGCGCAGAGCATCGTGGCTTCTGAGACCTCCACACTTATTCGAGACGCGACGGAACATTCGGTCCACCTGATTCCCGACCTTGCATAACTTGCGCAGGGTTGTATCAGTCATTCGGCTCTTATGAATGAAGAGCCCCAGGACACGGATTTCTTCGCGTTCCGGGATAGGCCCGGTGTGCAGAGAGAGTGCGATTTGGGTCGTGTTCTTCGGTTTGGGACGAAGATGCACGTACTTCGATGTCGCGGGGGAACATTCGAGGCCGCAGCGGCAGGCGGAGTCGTCCACGACCGATGCTGTCTGTTGCAGGCTGGCCTCCAGGCTGCCAAGAGAACCCTGGGTCACCCACAGCCTAGCATCGTCGGCGTACAGGGCGTGCCGTACGCCGGGCATATCAGTCAGCAGTGGGGGAGATGAGCCATGGCGAGATTGAACAGAAGGGGAGAGTGGACTGCTCCATGTGGCGTTCCTCGTGTACCCAGAGGATATGGGCATTGCTCCTTGTCTTCAATACGAAGGTACGCTTGCCGTTCCGTCAGGAACTGGCAGACGTACCTGAAATTATGCCCACAGTCCGTTTGAGTAAGAATGATTTCGTGGGTAACGTTATTGAAGGCTCCCTTAAGGTATAAGGTGAGGACTACCTTGTCGTCGCTGGGATGTTCGATCGGCTCGATAATGTCAAATGAGGTTGGAGAACAATGTCCTGGGCAGAGCAATGTGAATGAAAGCCGTACAGTGTCGGCGAAGGTGTGATGGGCCTCAAGATAATCGGAGGGCCTATCCCTGACCACTGGTTCCATAAGCTTCCCCACACTCGAGGTTAAGAAAAAGGGTCGCATCTTTTCAGTGTTTATAGATTTGCACGATTTTGGAATAAGTTACCAGGGCCGTTTTTCACTCAGTTGGCAGTGGCTGGCGACCCTCCCAAATCTGATTGAAGTAGGCGAGGAGATGAACGTAGGCCGGGTCCGGGAGGTTAGCTAGAAGCTTAACCGTCACTTGAACCCGACCCGGCACCGTTCCTCGCTTCATTTTGGATAGGGCCGCCTTCAGATCGTGAAGTTGGAAGCAACGATCCAAGGCTGCATTGTTCGAGCCTGCATATGAATACGCCGGTCCGAGAGGGCCGTGTCGGCGACAGAGGTATTTGTCCCTAAAAGCCTGTGCCAATTTTTTCGCGTCAACCGCGTAGGTGTCGAGCGCGCGTTGAAGATGCTTTTGCGTTTCTGTGCTTGTTTGGCTAAGGTCCCTGAGGGCCCTGAAGAAATGCCAGGTGTTCCGGGTTGACATCTGCTTCGCAGCAGTATTACGGCGCTCTACCCAATTGGTGTCGGCGAGCTGGGCCGCGTACTCGGCTGCTTCCTCGGTGAGTGCTGCGATGCGGATTTTTAGCAGACGATTGTGCTTTTGTCGGCGCCATCGGCGGACTAGGCTATGGCGTGCCTCCCAGAGACGCAAGATATGGTTATCCACCATCGGCATGGACTCTGAGAGCTGAACCGTGTGCTCTGTTTCGAGAATTGACCTCACAAGGTATTGAGACCAAGTGGTGTAGCCTTGTTGGGCTATGGAGGCCTGAGTCGTGTACTCCGAACGGAATTTGGTCCAGTCCGGGAGTCTTGCCTGCCGATGGGGACCAGTAAGGGGATGCGTCCGGATTGTAGTGAGAAGAATGCAGTGGTCGCTACCGAGGGTGTCCTTTGTGTTTAGCTAATCTGCATACCTGATGTTCTTGGTAAGTGTGAGGTCGGAACATGTGTCTCGAGTCACAGGGTTACCAATGCGGGTCGGGCGTGCGGGGTCCGTGTGGAGGGTAAGGCCCAGGGTGGAAATAAGTTGCGCCAACTTCCTACCACGCCGTTCCTCCCTACGGTAACCGCAGTGGGTACAAGGGGCATTAAAGTCGCCTACAATGATGAGCGGCTCCCTGCCTGCCACCGTAAGGGCTTTGCTGAAAACATCAATGTAAGTCACATTAGGCACTTTGGGTGCACTGTAGATGTTGAGAATGTGAAGGGCCGGGTCCTGCTTCCTAAGCGGGAGAAGAGTCACCATAATGTACGAATAAAGCGGATAGCTATCCAGATCCCCCGAGTTGGTGGTGTAATTTAGATGCATGCAGAGGGCGGTTTGCGCGTTCCTTTGGTACATCGTATAATTAGCGAGGGCAGTGCGCTCGCCCGGCTCCTGCAGAGCCACTACTGCGGGCAGATGCGGATAGGTTTATAAGTGGAGCCGGAGAGCAGCCCGTTTAGCACGGGCCTTAAATCTCCGGGGATTCCACTCTAGGATTGTAAAAGGGTCCGAATTTGTGTGGTCGCGACGCGATCTAGGGCTGTTGGCCACCATCGTGGGAACTAAATGTTTTGGGAGCCTCAAGGGGAGTAAACGAATTCATAGGGGCTCCGTTGCTCGACCCAGTGCTTACATCCAAGGTCGCGTGCGAGTTGCCTGACTGTTCGTCCACCTTTGTCACTTCGGAGAATGGACTCTTTAGAATTAGATACGCGCTTAAGCTTAGCACGACGGGTGGTAAGAGCGACTTGGGGTGACTGGGCAGCTATCAGGCTCGGTATGCGATTGAAGACGGTTTGGAAGATGGCAGCCAATCGATCCTCGATCGTGGTCACTATGGAGGCCATCCGAGCCTCTAAACTGCTAAGACGTGCTCAATCGGGGTTAGGAGCTCCGCTGTGTCCCTTTGTTGAGAGGGCGAACTATCCATCGCCTCCGGCACCTGCCCGGAGGGCGTCGTATTGGGTGAGGACGAGGCGTTTGCAAGTGCCTTCACAGCCTGCGGTAACGTGGCCACTTGGGCCTGTAACTGGCGGAATGCAATTTGTTCACAGGTGTAGCTGGGAGCAGCTGGTGGTGTGGGTTGGGTGATCATAGAGGGTGGGGACACAAAGGCTACCCCGCCCGAACCGCTCACCTGGGGTCCTTTCCGGACGCGGTTGGACCACGATGAGTTCCCTGGGGCAGCAGGCTTGGGTCCAGGTAACGGCGGATTTGGTTTGGCCGGTGCGGGCAAAGCCTGCTCCGCAGCCAACCTTTTGACCGGAGGTTTGTCCGGAGTTGGGCCTCGTAGGAAAGACCCGATAGCCCCCGTGCCAGGGTGCGGGGCGCGATAGGGTTGGTGAGAGAAGGCTGGGCCCCCTACGGCGGAACACAATGCTCCAGCTTCTTCGGCCTCTGTCAGCGCCAAGGTTTTCGCTTTCTGGGGCCCGCTTGACCCTCCGGTTGAGGAGTAGGTGGCTTGGGTGAAGGCACCCTGTAGCGCTCCATACAGCGCCGGTCCCCGATGACGTGGGGTACAGCACACAGAGCGCACCTAGGCTTACACTCGTGAGGGGCGCGGGAGCCATCCGTGAGCGGCACCGCCTTTCCGCAGATGCTGCAAAGGTCTTGTTTGGGGCCGGGACAGATGTGGGCTCGATGCCCTACAGAGCCGCACCGACTGCAGGCTGGTACAGTTTTCTTGTTAGGCTGCACCAGGATCAGCAGGGTGTCGTAGGAGACGTACCTGGGCTTCACCTTGCGGAAAAGGTAAGGCGCACCTTATTAGAGGTGCCCAGTCTCCGGACATGCCAGATCTTGCCTTCAGGCCAGTAAAGGTTCTCACGGTTTTCTGGTTCAAGCTTGCGCGAAGCTCAAGCAGTCAAATTTAGGGTGATAAGGTTTTATTTCCTAAATTATACATCTTTTTCTTAGATATATATCCCAATAAAGAGCAGTATACATGAATGCTTAAGAAAATAGTAGAGTTAGCTGAATACTAATGTGTATCCTTTTCGGCTAATGAAAGAATTTCGCAAAATCTGGTCCCTACAGTCTGTGATGTGAAAAATAACTTTACTCTTCTGTCTGAAATATTTCATTGCAAAATGGTTTTCATATTTCTTGTTACAGGCCTGTGCTTCGTTCTTGCGGTGATGTCTAGAACGTCAGATATGAACTCTGTCCTTGATGTAATATTTTATTTTCCTTCTCAAAATTGCCTGTATTGTTTGTGTTGTTTTGGTGACCACGGGCTGGTTGAAGGACGTTTGTCGCGTTATCTGGAGCATTGTCAGACAAGAAGGAATTGCAAGCACAGGCGAGCACAGCGAGAAAGCTCATCTTTATCTGAAGGAACAACGGAGATTTATTTTATGGACAGAGACTGTCAACCTTCCGTGAGGGTTATTACAGGAGTGGAAAAAATGCGAACATTATACAAGCAAGGTAACGTAACGGCAATGCAAGATCACACAAGAATAAAATGCACACAAGAGTAAAGATATAATCACATGCAAGTGTCGTGATCGTGGAGATCACTAATGTAGGCAACATACAAGCATAGCAATGCCTTGTCTACAAAAGCAAGAGATTGAAGAATATAAAGTAAAATATTAGAGTGTGAATACTTTCACCCGTACGCAAGTAGTTTAGCCCATAGAACTTCGGAACACCGACATGAAATTTTGAATGCTTTCTAATAATTTTAATGTGTTGACTGTGCTGAAGTAACTTAATGAAGTGCATTCCATTCTCTTATTACGCGAGTAACAGATGAAAAACGGAAGGTATTGTCATTGCACCAGAATTCTTTGAACATTAGGTCGTGTTTTTGGCGCACTTTGCCTTTTTATTTTATAACAGCGAATGCTGAGGCATTAGTTTTAAAGTGGCCATTCAGCAATTGGGAAAAAAGCTTGAACCGAGATCAGATAGGATAAGACATGGTTGAATACGCGGTAAGCATTTCACTACGAGCAAAACACCGAACCAACCCAATGAGGCAGATGAAAGTTCCTAAGGTGGGAGAAAAGTGTTTTACAAATTCCGTCGCGATGAGATCTTCGGGGACAAGGAGTCGGCTGTGTCACTTTTTACCTGTGACTGGCTTGGACAAGCACAGACACTGAGCGTGGCCACCAGTCACAAGAACACGGCAGCGGTAACGCGGCCAGCAGCACTCGTGGCCTCACTCGAGCAGCAGACATACCACCACAAAGTCCCCACTAAGGCCTCGCCCTGAACGTGGCCTCAAACCACTCCAGGAGCCGAAGTGAGCAGGCAATGCCTGCGCCTCGACCACGCGGCATCACTACAGGCGCCCTTCCGCATCTGCACCGAGAGAGACGCGCGTCCTACTTAGGGCTGCCCAGGAAACCACGAGGGACCTCCAGGAACAAAGCACTGGTTCTGCGTGTTCTCTTTAACCGTGAGACACTCCCAACAAGGAAAGCACTGGTCTTTTCTCTTCTTAATCTCTTACCATGCAAGACATGCCATCAGTGACTGGTTCGCCTTCTCCTGTTTCGTGTTATTTTTTAATCTAACCTGACCAAAAGGTGCTTGAGAAGTTCAAAGGCATGCCACGCACATCACCACACCAGTCACTATAGCAAGCATAATCTATTCTCTACTAGCGCTTATGCTTATGTGCGCCAGCTTATGTATACGTTGTCACTGTATGCTGCTGAACTCTGCTCGGGCGCGAAGCTCACAAATGCTTTTTTTCTTACAATGCGTTCCGCTTCATGATGCGGTTAAATAATATCATAGCTCTACTGATTAAAAATTTGGTTCGTTCTCGCCTCTGTTCGATGTCAAAAGAACGTCCATCAGAAAGGCGTGCAGTAGGCCGAAACCGACGGTGCTTGTTGTATTACTTGAGGTGCAGCTTCTCACTATCCTAGCGGGTATATTCAAATCGCTATAACTATTTGCTCTTGAACGTCTTTGCTAATGATTACGTTTCTTAAATCTTAGTGACCTTTACCCCAAGTCAAAATCCTGACCAACCCTCACCTGGAGCAGACAAGCTTCACTACGTCCTCAGGGTAAGTTCATCGACTTGTATACACAAACAGAAAACTAGAAGCGAAGCTCAGGGGAAGATTGAGGCTTGAATCGATAGACATCTTGAGTCATGCCTTGGCAGTTGAACAATGCAGACGCAGCGGTCCAGGCACTCGTAATGAGTTAAGGCGCGCTTTGCATGCGCCGTGGATCGTGGCTGGGAGAAAAGAAAATGACTGAACACACGTGCTGGGTCAGTTTGACGCTCCCGTAATTATGATTTATGTGCCCAAGTGTTGTATGCGGAAGGTTCGGCAAATGGGATAGCGCTTATTATATTACGATCGCTGCCACTTGCCCACTTGTGAGGCTAATTTATCCAGCTGCGCTGTTTACAGCAGTACAAGGATTTTTCGTGGACAATTCATTCTGAAGAAAATCTCTTCAGACGGCAATATATCGCCCAAATTCCTTTCTTAAAATACGTCATCTAGACTCCAGAAAACCTCGTGCATTGCTAAGGTGTAGCTTTTCAGGCGTTCTTGTTTCTTATGCTCCTTCATTTTTTGCGTCACAGCAGCCATCCGGTCTTGCTTGTCTTGGCCATCTTCCACAAGCATAAAAACAGCCGTTTAATGAACGAAGAGAAAGCATCCACAATAGATAACTTCTTCGTGACCTTTTGAAATCGGTATATCTGCTGCTTTTTATTGACCAAGATTAGCACATCCATGCGATAAGCATTTTTATTGACCAAGATAAGCGCATCAATGCTTTCTAAAAGTTTAAACCCAAAAGAAATTTCTAGCTTTCTTGGCTAATTATATAAAGCTGTATTGTGGATTTAGTTTTTTGGGGAGTGTATATAATTAAGTGCAGACGTAACTGGAATAATCACTATAGTTACACCCAGACTTAAATATAGCCACCGTCACTGTTTGGACGAAATCACGTGATGCAGACGTAACAGCAACAGCTCCCCCTCTCTCTTTTTGCGGACTTCCTTCGCCTGCTTCTTGCGCCTCTCTCCCCACTCTGGCTCCGACGATGAGAGTCGACCGTGTGCGCTCGGACAAAACAGACCGCTCGCGCTGGCTGGAAAAAGGTGCTTACGGCTCAAGCAATAAACAAGTTTTTCTTCCCACGTATGCCTGTTATTCCGGCTACCGTGGACATAACAGTGGCGACGAAGTAGTGGAATGGAAGCTCGCGTTTATCTCCACCGGTGCTGCGCAATGGCAACGCACGCATCAGTCCGAATACCGGAGTTCAATGGCTCATCCTGGACATCGTGGTTCGGACACCTCCAGTTCTCCTTCGAGGCCAACAGCATCTCAGACTCCAGCAAGAAGAGGGCACACCTGCTGACGCTGTGCGGTGAGCAGACGTACGACACCATCTGCGCATTGGTTCAGCCAAGCAACCCGGCTGAAGTGGCCTACGACGACATCGTTGCAGCACTTCAGAAACACTACGACTCCAGGCCGTCCGAGGTATTCAGCCGAGCGCGCTTCCAACGACGAGACCAGTTGGAGGGGGAAACGTTAAGCGCCTACGTCGCGGCGCTAAAGACGCTGGCCGCCGACTGCAACTTCGGGACGCTGCGCCCAACACAGGCAGATGCAGCAGCCACCGGACACCAGACGACAACAACGGCACCTCCCAATGCAACGATGTTACCCTTGGACATTATGTTGCTCAACATTTCTGTGTGTGTACTACGGGACGATCTCTTGCAACAACGACTCTTTGCCGAGAGTGACCTAACGTTCACGAAAGCCTACTATATCGCTATTTGAGCGGAAAGCGCCAGCCAACAGCAGCGAGACATGCGAGGGACCACCGAGCCGGTTCACCATGCAGCGGCTCACAGAGGTCATCACAACCAGGCAAGTGCAGGAAAGTCGGCTAAACCACAACGCTGCTGGCGTTGCGATGAGCAACACAACCCTCAGACATGCAAATTCCAAGCAGCTATATGCAATTTCTGCAACAAACGCGGTCACATTGAGAAGGCCTGCATCTCAAAGAAGGAACTCGCGAAGGGCCCACCCCAACGACACAAAAGCGGGAACTCCTCAAGGTCGATAACTCAAGTTGAGATGCAGCACAGCCTCCCGGCACCAACATTGTTGTATGACTTGCATAACGTCAACCTCGGCATGCGACCAAAGATAATGGTCACCCTTGCTGTGAACCGCCAGCCCATAGAGTTTGAGGTTGACTCGGGAGCAGCCTGCATGCTCATCAGACAGAAGACGTACCGCAACCGATGGCCACGAAATGCTCCACATCTATTCAATGAAGACACACACCTGAGAACATGGTCAGGACAAGACTTGCCAACTCTAGGCAGTGCCAACGTAGAAGTTGCATACAACGGCACGGTGACCCAACTTCCTATCGTAATTGTGAAGGGCGCTGGATCTAGCCTCTTGGGTAGAAACTGGTTCCACGCTCTCAACATCGAGATCAGCGGCAGCAACGAGGCAGCCAAAGGAAGCTCAAATTAGCGACAAAAACTTGTCAAACAGCTGCAGAAGAAGTACGGGACGGTCTTTTCTGATGAAATTTCTGGACACACAGGCCACCCGTTGACTTATAGCTTCACCCAGAGGCGCGTCCGATGTTTCTAAAAGCCAGAGCGATACCGTTTGCCTTGCAACCTGCCTACGAGAAGGTGCTCGACAAGCTGGAACGACAGGCTATTATTGCACCAACACAGCATTCAGACTTGGCCACACCTCTGGTTGCAGTGAGG
Source organism: Hyalomma asiaticum (assembly GCA_013339685.2). NCBI lineage: Eukaryota > Metazoa > Arthropoda > Arachnida > Ixodida > Ixodidae > Hyalomma > Hyalomma asiaticum. Next base: position 2,156 of record JABSTT010005566.1, on the reverse strand, counting down.
AAGAAGGACGGAAGCCTACGTCACTGTGGGGACTACCGGTTCAATGTGAACGTGGCTACAAAATCATCTTCATACCCCCTGCCAACACCACAGGAGGTTTTCAGCACGCTGCGGAGAGGGAAACTATTCAGCACCCTGGGCCTCACACAGGCATATCAACAGCTGAAGGAGCGACAAAACTTCTGAGGTGCTCACGCTTAATACAACAAGAGGACTGTACAGGGTAAAGCGACTTCCATTCGGGGTAGCGAGAGCCCCAGCCATATTTCAAAGGTACATGAAATCGCAGCTTCAAGGAATTCCTGGCGTGTGCGCCTACTTAGACGACGTAATTATCAGTGGCGCAACAAGCGAGGAACATGCTACTCGCCTAGAACTGGTACTGAACTGGCAAGCAAATGAAATCCTATGCTTGAGCATCAATAAGTGCTGCTTCGCAGTTCCTGAAGTGAAATTCTTAAGCCATTTGATCGATGACGAAGGCATTGACCCCACCAGCGACAAGGTACGCGCCATCACGGAGGCACGCACACCAACCAGCAAACAAGAGCTCAATCATTCCTGGGTCTCCTAACGTTCAATGACCGTTTCTTAGAACACCGAGCAACGGTGGCCAATGACCTCTACAACCTGTTGAAAAACGACGTCCCCTGTACTTGGTTGCCACGCCTTCAGGAAGCATTTGTAGCCCATAAGGAGCTGCTCCGTGCAAGTGTGGTGCTCAGGCACTATGACGAGACAAAGCCATTGCTTCTAACATGTGGCGCTTCGCCCTATGGCGTCGGTCCAGTGCTCTCACAAATTGATGATGAAGGCGGAGAAGCAGCAGTCGCCCTCCCTTCCCGCACGCTACCACCTGCGGAACGCAATAATTCTCAGCTTGACCGTGAGGGACTCGCCGTCATCTATGGTGCCAAGCATTTTCATCAGTGCATTGCAGGCAGACATGTGACTGTTCTGGCTGATCACAGACCACTTCTGGGTATCCTGGGGCCCTAAAAGCAGATTCCTCAGACACTCTCCGCCTCGTATGATCCGATGGTGCATTAAGATGTCAGCATATGGCTACGACATTGTGTACCGTCCCGGAAACAAGTGGCAAAACGCCGATGCACTGAGCCACTTACCCCTCAGCGAGATCATTGAGGACCCGTCTCAAGTTGGTTGTGTCTTCATGTTCGAAGCACTACTAAGGCCCCAACTAACAGCAGACGCAGTCGCAACGGCCACGCAACATGACCCGACATTGTCCAAGCTGTACAAAACCCTACAGGCGGGTAGTGTTCAAAAGCTCAAGGATGAAAATTTCAATGCTTTTCGTAAGAGAGCAACGGAATTGAGCTGTCATCGTGGTTGCATCACACTAGGATCACGAGTTGTCATTCCAGGCCCACTTCGACAACAAGCCACGGCTCTCATTCACGCTGGACACCGAGGCATCGTGGCACTGAACAAGTGAGCCCGCAGCTGCATGTGGTGGCCGGGAACCGACAAGGATATCGAGACACTGGCGCAGAGTGCACAGCCTGCCAATCCAATCAACGCGCTCCGCCACGAGCTCCAGTACCGGACTGGGACAGACTGAGCACACCTTGGCACACTGTGCACCTCGACTTTGCAGGCCCAACTGACGCGTCCACATTCCTCGTAATTGTGGACGCCTACAGCAAATTGGTTGAAGTTCGCCAGATGAACAAAACAACCTGGGCAGCTGTCATTGAGGCACTTCGCTCGTTGTTCGCAACCTTCTGATTGCCCCGCAAGGTGGTTTTGGATAACGGAACAGCATTAGTGTCGCCAGAAATAAAGAAATTCCACCGTGACAACGGCATCACAGTGGTAACATCTGCTCCGTACCACCCAGCCACAAACGGACAGGCCGAACGCTACGCGGGACAGCTAAAACGAGCTCTTTCAAGAGACTCAACAGGGTATTTGCAGCGCCGCATTCCACGCTTTTGGTTCAAACAAGACACGACAGTGCAGAATACAACGGGCCAGACACCAGCGAAGCTCGTTTTCTCGTGAGTTGCGAACACATATCTCGGCCATTCTGCCGGAGCCACCTTCAAAGGTCAACCGCCAGTTTCACCAGAAGCCCGAGTGGGTCCTGTCCATCGTTAAAGAACTTATCGGCCTGAGATATTGGCTCATTG
>JABSTT010005565.1:0-17064 GCA_013339685.2 Hyalomma asiaticum | reverse complement strand
CAAGGATATCGAGACACTGGCGCAGAGTGCCAGCCTGCCAATCCAATCAACGCGCTCCGCCACGAGCTCCAGTACCGGACTGGGACAGACTGAGCACACCTTGGCACACTGTGCATCGACTTTGCAGGCCCAACTGACGCGTCCACATTCCTCGTAATTGTGACGCCTACAGCAAATTGGTTGAAGTTCGCCAGATGAACAAAACAACCTGGCAGCTGTCATTGAGGCACTTCGCTCGTTGTTCGCAAACTTTGATTGCCCCGCAAGGTGGTTTTGGATAACGGAACAGTTAGTGTCGCAGAAATAAAGAAATTCCAACCGTGACAACGGCATCACAGTGGTAACATATGCTCCGTACCACCCAGCCACAAACGGACAGGCCGAACGCTACGGGGAAGCTAAAACGAGCTCTTTCAAGAGACCAACAGGGTATTTGCAGCGCCGCATTCCACGCTTTTGGTTCAAACAAGACACGACAGTGCAGAATACAACGGGCCAGACACCAGCGAAGCTCGTTTTCTCGTGAGTTGCGAACACATATCTCGGCCATTCTGCCGAGCCACCTTCAAAGGTCAACCGCCAGTTTCACCAGAAGCCCGAGTGGGTCCTGTCCATCGTTAAGAACTTATCGGCCTGAGATTATTGGCTCATTGAAGTGAACGGGACTTCGCCAAGTAGCTCAACAAGAAGTACTGAGGTCTTACGTGGCAAAAACGCGATGCCGTTATGGGGCATCGAGGGCTGCGGAAATAACCGCTTGGAGATCTCTCACGACGCGAACAGCATGGAAAAGAGACAAACACAAAGAGCGCTCGTCCTCGCCGGCCTTTTTGTGTCTGTCTTTTCCGGGCTCTTCGCGTAGTCTGGAATACCAACTAGCCCGGTCACCACTTTGCTTCAGTTCTTTAACATTCACTAAAAACACAAAGCACACGGGCATCTACCAGTTCCGCCTCCATTGAGAATGTGATCGCGGCGGTCGGCATCAAACCCCAGTATTTCGAGTCAGCAGCCTAGCACCATAATCACTGAAACAGCGCAGCAGATATGGAGGAATCAGTCTCGACTTCTTGACGACCAGCGGTAACCTCTCATCAAAAATAGTTTGGCTTGTTCAACTTACCAAATTAATGCGGGGGGTGTCTCTTGAAAGCATTGTGTGGTACCTCCCTTTTACGTGCAGTTATGCCAGCGCTCTTAACACTGACGCCCCGGAAAGCTTTGTTCAGATTGTGTCGCAATAAATGGAACAAGCATATTGACCATCCAAGCAGCAAAGTTACAAAAATCAGTCGTTATACATACGCCCCTCAAGGAGAAGGCGGTGCGTTGACGCTCGAACCGAGTTCGCTCAATGGTCGCTGTCACTGTGTTTTTCTTCGTAGACATTGCATGCGACATCATCGCGCGGGTTGTTGGATGCACTTAAGAGGTGTGTAGCGCGTTTGTCTATAATAAAATGCTAAGCACTGAGGATTAACCTTACTATACCGTCTCCAGGACTCTAAAAATTCTGACCTGCTGAGCACCACTAGAGCTATGTTGCGGTTGCACGTGTCGATGCATAATCCCAGCGCGTAGTCAGACGATAAGCCACTCAAGATCAATGTTTACGCCATCAATATTTACCCGAACAAGGCATTCTTGCATTCCCGCAGGTAATCTGGAACGCTCAGTTCCAGGCACACGTTGTACGGCAATGGTGGCCCGAACATGTGTTTTGGAACATTGCTGATTTAGCGAGGAATATATGCCCTTATTAAATCTCCAGCTTCCTATGTTTGTGATTTACGAGACACAGTCAATTGTAAACCCGATCCACTGACAAAGCAGCAATGACTATTGCCGTGAAACACGTGACCTAGAGAGTAACATCTATGGGAGTACACGGGATGGAACTGAATTATGCGTAAGCGCGAGGGTGAGAAAAAGATGCACCATTTCGATTTCTTTACGGCTTCGTGTTCAACCTGAGGAAGGAGGTGTCACATGGGCGGTGCGCTCGAAGTATGGTGTCTACAAGACAAACGACAAGGTCAACCGAGTGACAAGATAATCAGGAAATTAACATCCGCGCCGTCAATCCGTCGGACAGCCCAGCTGTCGCTTCTTTCACTGACGTCTTTCATTTGTTTCCTAAATTGCAAGCCTGGTTCGATAGCCCAGTGGCTTCGGATTGAGGGCGTTCGTTTTCCAATCCTAGCCAATAGGGACAAATTTTCTTTTCTTTCCTGTCTTAGGCACTGTCCTTCGTTCTTCTTGGGAAGAAATCTACGATATTCATATCAGGCATGAGGTGGATCTGCTGGTTCATTTCAAGCGAGCGCTTACACTGGATTGGTCAAAGCGAGACAACGTGACCTGCCGGCTCGTTTAACGGGAATCTTCCGGACTGCCGCTACGACTGCTATATATATATATATATATATATATATATCTATATATATATATATATAATATATATATATATATATTTTATATGTAATAATATATATATATAGTATATATATATAGATAATATCTAATATATATATATATTATATTTATATATATATATATATATATATATAAGGGGGGAGTTCCGTGGGCAGGTTCACAAGTAGATTAGAAACGAATTGCACACTTGCGAAAAATCGCACGTTTATTATTGTTCAACGTTTCGGCCGCTTCTCGTAGCCGCTTTTATGGGCATAGACATGTGGACAAGGTCATGTACGAGCATGTGTAATCGTGCAAATATGACAAGGCGAACTAGACAAGAATATGTGAATCACAAAACCGATGGAGATGTCATCGCCACGCATACGCGCGACAAGGAAATAAGAAACAGTAAAGAACCATGTTTTTAGAACATATATGCACGACAAGGGAAAGAAAAAATAGTAAAAAAAACATTAGCTGCAATGTGACGATGATTATACAAAAAAGAACGTAATGATATCAAGACATGACTGATAGGCACGACACTTTACCAACGCTCTCGTTGATACCGGATGACACAGTGTTAACTATATGGATAAGGAATGATTCTCGTACTTCCCGGTCATGGTGCGTTTTGAAACCTGATGGTAATATTGTTGCCTTGATTTTATCAAACGTATGTCCCGGCAGCCTTACATGGGGAGATAGTGGTAGATGCGGTAAGTCATTAACATGTGCTCTGTGGTTGTTAAAACGCGTGCGAAATGAAGTTTCGGTCTGACCGATATACTGCATATGACACAATGAACATTCCGGCAGATAGATGACATTAGCGCTCTCGCAAGTAAAATTGCCATTGGTCTTTACAGAAAAATCAGATGCAGAGCCTTGGGCAGTATTTGATGGCGTCATATGCATACAGATTTTGCAGCGGTTCTTACTGCTTTTTATTTCCTTGTCGCGCGTATACGTGGCGATGACATGTGCATCTGCATCGGTTTTGTGATTCACATCTTCATGTCTTCTTATTTTTGTCGTATTTGCACGATTGCACGTGCACGTACATGACCTTGCCCACATGTGTATGCCCATAAAAGCAGCTACGAGACTGTAATTGCTTCATTCTGACGAAGGCCGTGCCAGGCCCGAAACTTTGAATAATAAACGCGCGATATTCCCAAGTGTGCAATTCGTTTATAATATATATATATATATATATATATATATATATATATATAATATATATATATATATATATATATATATATATATATATATATATATATTATATATATAATATATATATATATATATATATATATATAGTTGAAGAGAGGGACACGTTGAAAATTCTTGTTTTATTAACGTTTCGGCCGGTGGGCCGGCCTTCGTCAGAAATATATATATATATATACTACTACAAGGCCAACTTGACGTACGTTTTCTGTTGAAATGGTCGATGAAGTAAACTGTGGCACGCAGTTACTCTGCGCACACACACTATGTCAAGCCACCACAACCGCAGTGCCCTGCTTGCTCGCAGGGCTGGAACTGTTGCAGCGACACTGCTGTGGCCTTCCACTACACGACGCCCGAGTGGATGTACTGTTCGAGTTCTTCGTGTACCACGTGCGGGTGCTGGGTGGCCTCGACGAGAGGGTACACCCAAGGTTTCCACCCCTCCGGAGTTGTTTCCCTGACTCTACTGCGGATTCTTTGTCAAGGCGTCCACGACCCTTTATATTCATGATTAATGGGTGTTACAAACGCTTATAAACACTGCTATACGTTGTAACATCGCGCTATAATGGCGCAGCGTGTGTCACGCCCACGTACTTGTTTGTATAAAGAAGCTCACTGTTAGTAGGCTTCTTCATTTACTTCTGCATTGATTCAGTGTTGAACGCGCAAGGCTGAAAATATATTGCAGCTAGAGCAAGATGTAGGCCACGTTTGTGGGAGTTAAGGCCTTGAACTGTTATCAAGGAACCCCCGGCAATTTTGGAACGTTATCAATTCTAACCAAAATGCGGATTTATCAATCAACGATGACTCTGGTGAACCGCTACCAGCATCTGAATGTGCCGCGTTATTTAACAATTTTTTTCGGCCAATTTCTCGGGAAACACTGCTGCACCTGTTGACGCAGTTGTGTGCCGTGACTACTGCTCAATGTTCCTATCACTTTTGATTCTGCGGGAATTGCGAAGTTAATTGACACCTTAAAAACATCCTCATCATGTGGTACTGACAATATCAACTCAAAGTTTCTCAAACAAACAAGCACATATTCGTCTCTCTTCTTGTGCAAGATTTTCCAACAGTCACTTGACCAAGCAACCTTGCCGCTGGACTGGAAGGTCGGTAAGGTTGTGCCGATACATAAGTCTGGTAATAAACACTGCGCTCTTAACTATCGGCCCATTTCGCTAACAAGCATTCCGTGTAAACTAATGGAACATGTACTGCACTCACATATTGCGAAATTTTTAGAATCAAATTCATTTTTTACATCGGCCCAACACGGTTTTAGGCGTACGTTTTCCTGTGAAACCCAGTTGCTTCTTTTCACTCATCACCTGCACACCATTATTGATAAACAATCTCGAATTGACTACATTTTCCTGGATTTTGCAAAAGCATTTGAAAAAGCAATCATGCTTTACTAATGCACAAGCTCTCCTCTCTCAACCTCGACTCGAATGTACTTGCATGGCTCGACTACTTTCTAACAACCTTCTTCAGTACGTCACTGTTAACGGTCATGACTCGCCGGAAATAAGCGTTACATCGGGTGTACCACAGGGCTCAGTTTTGGGACCACTGCTGTTTTTAATATATATTAATGACCTCCCTAACTGCGTCTCTTCATCCGTTCATTTATATGCCGACGACTGTGTGCTTTACAGAGAAATACGTACCGATGATGACAGGAACATCTTGCAGACAGACTTAAATAACATTAGGAATTGGTGTGACAAATGGCTTATGCAATTAAATCCCAACAAATACAAGCTAATGACGGTCTCTCGCCAGTTTAATAACTCCTCAACATACAAACTGGGTGATGTTATCTTGACCACGTGTCGTCATACCGGTACTTAGGCGTTACCATTTCTTTCAATCTAACATGGAATGCCCATATTAACGTCATCACGAACAATGCTAACCGTACATTGGGATACATACGTCGAAATTTTAGCAACGCCCCACTTTCCTTGAAGATGCTTCTTTATAAAACCCTGTGCGCCCGAAATTGGAGTACGCTGCTGCAATCTGGAACCCTCACCACGAAAACTTGATTAGGTACCTTGAGCTAATTCAAAATAACGCTGCACGTTTTATTCTATCGGATTATCACCGTACGTCAAGCGCAACAGCAATGAAGCACCATTTGTCACTGCCACCTTTATCACTACGTCGCAAGTACCTCCGCCTTTGCCTTTTCCATAAGACCTACCATCATCGATCGCTGCGTAGTGAGCTCATTACGCCTCCCACATATCACTCCTCTCGGATAGACCACGAACACAAGGTTAAAGGTACTTTCTGCTACACAAACACATTTTCTTGCTCCTTCATACCGGTCACATCAAACGATTGGAATCAGCTACCAGGTGACATCGTTTCCATTTCTGATCACTCCCTTTTTCGTCATTCTTTATCAGCTCACCTACTTCGCGATAGCTCTCCTTAGTTATCCGATCTATCCCCCTCCCTACGAATTTCTGTCTGCTTGTGTCAAGATGCCGACGTTTTCTAGTAGATTTTTGATCTTTTGTGTGTGTGTCATTTCTCTTACTTCTACATTTTCTTGCTAGTACTGTATAATTTTACCACATTCATTATTTGCTTTTTGCGATTTCCTTATTTTTTACGTTTCACTTTTGTTGCGTTTCATTGAGTAGAGATGTTACTTGCTTTAGTCTTGTTCATGTATAAAATAGCACGTTTTGTTTCGTTGTTTTGTATTTTCATGTTGTAACCCGCTCCCCTCTGTAAAGCTTCGGCGATTGAGGGTAACAAAAATAAATAAATAAATAAATAAATAAATAAATAAATAAATAAATAAATAAATAAAGGCAAAGCAGTCGTCACTAGGAAGTTGCTCATTACACTGTAATGATCATATGTTAAAATGCCACCCCTTTGCACGAAACGTCGGCAAAGCTAGTTATTTTCTTAATGACGGATTGACAAAGTATTCCATAGACTAAGCACCGCACAAGCAGGTCGTAGGTGAAGCTTCACAGGATAAGCTTTTTGGCGAAGAATACTAACCAGACAAAGTAGGACTGCACAAGAATGCCAGGAATACATTGACTGCAGCCGAATTAGGCGCGTATTGAAAAATGATCTGCACCGAATAATTGAGGTGTGGATTATACTTCCCGCTTCACCAATCTTGGTTTAAATGATCACATTATTCCATGAAAACAAATTATGCTTATTCAAATCATTTTCTACAGTAGTACTCAAGGCGACGAGCGCTACTATCGCAAAGTAGATTAATAAAAATGGGTCTAAATAGTTCCGAATGTTTGAGGCCACTTGCCCTGATTAACACTGCCACGCTGTCGGCACTGAATCGATTGCGTTCGCTGGAGTATGACTAACGCCTACTAGGTCAACAGGAGTGGTTGTTATGGCAAATGAGTTCTGCGGAAACCCGCAAGGTGGAGTAACGTTTCTTATGTAAGGGAAAATTAGCATCCACCCGTTTGCAGCACAAGGCTACAAGGAAATCCATACGGATTTCTCAGAAATGAAGGCTTCCTAGTTGCCGAAAAATTCGTCCTGGTCCGGGGATCGGCAAATGAGTTCTGCGGAAACCCGCAAGGTGGAGTAACGTTTTTTTTTATGAAAGGGAAAATTGGCATCCACAAGTTTGTAGCCTTGTGCTACAAACGGGTGGATGCTAATTTTCCCTTTCATAAAAAAAGGAGTGGTTGTTGAGTGTGTTCGTGCCTAATCCTTAAGGCACACGCGTTTTTGCAATTTCCTATCTAGTAAACACTGGCGCTACGACGCTGTTCTATAGGCATAAAAACGCCATGATGTGTCGGCTTCCGAGTGGCCTAATTCACGAGGACCTTAGACGCCTCGACGACGTGCCTGGCTTAATGTGTTCTGTTCATCACAATGTCTAATTTCTCGTCGCTAGAGTCCGTAATGAGTCGTCTTTTTTTCTAGCACTCTCTAAACCAAACACAATTTATAAACGACAACTGCTGCTTGTACCTTCCGCTTTGCGAAACACAAAAAGCCTCTGAAATTTCAACAGAAAGGATAACGTCAGAATTTGCTTCTCAACCGTTTCCCGTCTGTTGCCTTTTTACTGCTCTGAAGTGGGCATAATGAAAGTGAGTAAACGTTGATTATAAGATAAAGTACAGGTAGTAATCGTAGTTTCTGGGCTTTTAAGCTTCCTGCTACCACAATATTATCACGTGGCTGTGACGACGAAGGGCCCTGCAGAATTCAAAGCGACATGTTAAGTGAGCATTGTAACGGTGTAAAGAAACGCAATGATGGGTGGATCGCGTTCCATTGTCGTGCGTGCGGGGGTGCACACTTACTTGAGAGCACGAAGTTGTTATCAACCAACCATGATGAACTCACGATATTGATAATAGAGCTGCCAAGCCTGCAAAGTTCGGTAGCAGTTGTGTCAGCAACCCGACCCTGTCCTTGTGAGACAAAGAAATGTATTTTTTGAGTGGAGAGCAGCGTATGTCCTCTCCACGACGCAGAAAGGGCACTACGGCCGGGTTTGTCGCTTGTGTGATGCGGCGCACAGAAAGCAACCAGATAGATCGCTGAAATCGGTATCAGTGGTGACGTATCGAGATTTAGCATACCTATAATAGACCGATCTCACCGCGCTGTTTCACCACGCCACCGCTGCCACAGTGCATGCCGGAACTTCCAGTAGTCGCGGCTGTCGCGATACGCTAAAATACGTGGAGGTTGAATTGGCGCAGGGTTTTGACGGACTTGATCAGCTTTATTTAGGAGAGTTGCTGCGGTTGGGTTTACTTTCTATGTGCCGGGATGCTAGAAGGACAGCCTGAAGTAAAAACGCTTCGCATTTTTCGTGTTGCCGAAGGATGTCAAGCCCCGGCAGGAACCGGTGCGTCGGACTGAGCGGCACGTATGGTACACGGCTTGTTGCGCAGCGCTTGTGAATTATGTGTGATTTATGCATGGCACTTTAGGAATTCCCTACACCGTCATAATGGGTTAGGCACATCACGGGGGAGCCAATCAGTGACCGCAACGATTCATAGCGTGTGCATGATCACCTTGCCGGGCGATAATCGCCATCGGCGTCACACTGGATACAGTTTGCGTTCTAGACGAAATAGTGATGCCTAAATTGACCTCTTACGAAAAGCCATAACGACTGTCACGCGTCTAACATGAACAAGATATCTGGTACAAGCCCAGCTTAACTGCAGTGCATAGTTCAGGCCGCGCAAGCCGGCATCGCAACCAACTGCAGCGCCGGTATTTCAGTTTTCACTATGTGATTTTGGTAGGAGCACAAGGTAAAGCGGAACTGCCAGTGACAAAACGCACCATAGTGTGAGCGTATAAGCGGCTCGTATGGTATCATAGCGATGCACCCTCGGACACAGTTTTGAAGCGGTAAGGCCAAGGGACGGGCATCGGCGCAGAACCTGCGGTCCTGAGGGGCAGTGGGCGGAACGGGCTGTCGCTTATTCGTCGTTTTGTACCGCTTGCCAAAATTATCGACTCATCCGCACTTCGTGCAGCAGGAGATTTGTTGTCTTTCACGACACTTCCCCGGCACTTAGCACCGACCCGTAAGTTTTCGCTGACGGTAGAGTGACCTAGGATGGGGGGAGTGTCCAAAGTGAAACTCGAATGCATGGGGACAGCGTGGTTCTCTTGAGAAGTCCCGCGCCGCGGCGCTGCTGCGCCAGACCCGTGGGCTTGCTCCGCTGTGGAAGCTGCGCCGAAGCGTCGGACACCTGCTACACGCACGTTATTAACGCGATATCGTTAGAGAGCTCGTTCCAAAGAAATACCGCCGTAGGTGTCCACGTCTCCACGCGTCTCTTGTGAGCAAAAAAAGACGACCATGTCCATCTAGCGGAAGGCATATCAAGAAATGTCTTGACCACTCAAAAGGACAAAGTTGAGCGAGTTGGTCTTCTTTTGACTATGGTCTCGACTACCATGGCCTCCAAGACAGCGAGCGCGCCCGCCATCTCGGAGTCCATGCGACTACAACAGAGCCTATATGCGGTCTCGTCGGATGCTCTGCATCCACTTTTTTAGCATTTCCTTCTCACGAAACCATTAAAGAAGTGAAGTACTGCAGTTGCAATTTCACCGGCCATAAGGCGAAGCTTGTTGCGGTTGGCCGGAAGAGGTCTCCAGAAGAAGAGGACGACAGAATGTGACCATTTCGAATAAAAGTGTGACGCCTACGCGCAGTTGATAATACGGGACCATGTGACTACATCCCTGTACAAAATTTTCATGAAGCGGATATAAAAGTGTTGTTAAATAGATCGAAAACCTCTACCATTACTATAGATACGTTGCGCGCGCGTGCGCATGTGTGTCTGTGCGCATGTGTGTGTGTGTAATAACACACATTAATAAGTATGCACTGAGTGGTTGAAGTGCACACTAGGGGCCGCATTTCGCTATCGCGTTCAACTCTTAAAGGCGAAGCTTAAGGGTTCCCCAATTGTTTTTGTCGCTATGATCAGGCATAGCCTTATTTACGTCTTGGTGAATACCGCATCACTTCAAGTTAATGCCGCAGCGATTCTTTCCGGAGATAACGCATTTGTGAGTATTAATAAGCCAAATTCGTGTTGAGCTTGTCGCGGCTGCATTTGGCAGCGCGCGTCCTTATCGTGAGCGGAAGAGTTTTAATAGAGGTAGGTGTTGCAGGACCGACTTAAAATATGTTACGAAATAGAATAGTCTCCACATGGTGCGAATAAATAGAAAAACGCAGTATGTATGAAAAAATTACAGCATATCCACGGTGTGACTGATGATGAGTGGGCGAAGCTCGGGAGGCTCATCGTAGATCGTGCCGAGTTCCGGATTAATTTAGTTAACGCGCACGCTACGAATCCTCATGGTTCAACTACGCACAAGTGAAATCTCCCACCGGCACTTCATTGCAAGTCAAGATCCAGTGACTATATATATATATATATATATATATATATATATATATATATATATATATATATATATATATATATATATATATATATATATATTGTAGCGAAACGTCGGGGCCGTTCATGTTAGACGCATCGGAAGGTCAGGAAGACGAAGAGGCGTGGGAGCCACTCCGCGCAGGCAAGGGATGAGGAGTCGACACGGTGAATTGGGAGAGCACTCATTGGGGGGTTTATTTAGCTAAGACATCTTGAAGTTGTAAAACACACAGGGCAAAAATTATACAACAGAGAAAATGGTATAATACCCCGTCGGCCTGCCGGACTGCTCCCCGGTGGTGACGAGCGTCATGGTCCCCGAGTCCGCTCTCTCAAAAAGCCCGTGTGGCTGCTTAAATAGCACTTTTTCAGCATCCACGGCGACGCGGACGGCTCGAACCACCACCGCCTCCCACCAATAGGAAACCGGCTTACACGGACAAGTCAGGCAGGTCGACGGTAACAATGTTCTACGAGCTTTTACGATCGCGTGCATCCGGCCTCGCCACAAAACCAATACAAACAACGCTTTCCAGAAACTGGCCGCGGCGCGCACACATGCTCTTCGTTCTCGGTGTCCCGTCTCCTGGAAGGCTCCCTGCGGTGTGCGAGCTCGTTTACTAGAGCACCCTTGTACAAAAGCAGTCGGAAAAGAAGAAAATAACAAGAAAACATTCTACGAGACGCGGTCCTCGCGACAATATATATATATATATATATATATATATATATATATATATATATATATATATATATATATATATATATATATATATATATATATGGGTTGCGGTGAACGCTTCTCCAACGCGAGCAGACGGTATTTCTCAATCAAGAAACTCGCTAGCAGAGGCTGCCTGCGCCAACGTTGTCTCTCGCGGGTGAGGGCGCGTTCTTCTTTGCGAGCTGGTACAGCGTTCCTCTTAGAAAGAGCGTTTCCATAGCCAACGCGCTCCTTTCGCTCTCTCTCTGTCTCCCTCTCACAAGACCGCAGAGGCACGCGCCGGGAGAGAGAGAGAGAGGCACGCGCCTGGAAGCACGCGCGGAGGGCGAGCGCGTGACTCCCGGCACGCGGGTTACGCCTGGCGACTGACGTGTGACAAGGTTAGACTAAGAGGAGCTTCGCCCCTAAAAAATATAAACGGCCAGCGCGTACTTTATTTTTTGTGTGCGCTCGCGCCATTGTGGACACAATAAAGTTGCTTCATTCATTCACTGTTCGGAGAAGTGGTTGAGAAAGAAAAAAGGACCGCCACCAAACCGGTGGTAATACCGTACGTATGTACATAAAATCGCACACCATGTGAAAAAGGTGGCGAACCGGTACGGTGTCCCTGTGGTTTTTTCTGCGCCGAAGAAGCTTGGGCAACTGTGTTCACGTGTGTCAAGAAAGGGAGCAAAAGGAAGAGAATGCGAGAAGACACATGACGTAGAATATGCTAAGTGTGCCACTAAGGTAGTCTATGAGGTTCCAATGGCGTGCGGTGTATCTTATATAGGACAAACAGGTCGTTGCTTCAATGACCGGGCAATGGAACACGCACCTGCTGTTAAGAACGGGGGAAGTAACATGGCAGAACATTGTGCAAGATGTAGTGATTGCGAGCCAAGATGGGAAGAAACGGAAATTCTTGGTAGGGGAAGTGACCAGACGGCACGTGAACTGTTAGAAGCATATTTCATTTGCAAGAAGGGCAAAGAGTGCGTTAGCGAAACGTCTGTTAATCTTAGGAAAGGAGAGATAAAATATCTAGAGGGCTGTGTGTAATGATATGTGGTGTCGGATGACGGTGGCGATATGCTTGACTACATATGCATGCGTATGGTATGTGTATATATTTTGTCGGCGTAGCCACAAATAATGGTAGATGAAAGTGAGCGCTTGTCTTGTCTCCTCGTGTCACTGTGAGTGTTGTTCGTGCGCCTACATTACCGTGATAATGTTCATTCATTCATTCATTCATTCATTCATTCATTCATTCATTCATTCATTCATTCATTCATGCAGTGCGTTTTATAAGGTTGACTTGCAAACTCTGCCGCTTCTTTCTGACGCAGAAAGTGAATACTAACGCGACCACTTTATTCCGTGTGCTCGACTGTTCTCATTGTATCCTTGATGAGGCTGCGACGGGTGCTAAACATATAAAATTACATATAAAGAACAAAACACGATGATGAGCACAGGTCAGTTAGGGAACTGAGAGTAATTGTTATAATCCTCACATTTATATCAATATTGTTACGAATACAGCGATATCATTAAAACACTCAGGCACTCATTCTGCGCCATACATGCTTGGCAGTTTTCGTAGTAATCGTACATTAGAAACAACTTTCACTACAACTATTCCAAAGCATTTGCAGTAAATGAGAATCAAGGGGTGAAAATTCAGATGATCAATTCTGCCCTCAGGTCTCCGCATTATCATACCCCTAACCCCACTAGTTTCTCTCTTTTCATTGACCTATCTACGTAAAATATGTATTTTTAATAACAGAGCGTAATACTATTATATAGTTGTGTCGTCCACATTTAACCGTGCGAACGATAACTGCCGTGATTTTTTCGGGTAGCTTACATGGATGCACGTCAGAGTGAGGTGTTTTAATGCTTTTTGAAATGTTCGCATCTATTGCACTATTGCATATTAGAGGAATCGCATGCGTCTAGCATGAATATATAATTTTGTTATTGCAGTCTAGCCAATAGATACAGGGCCGGCGCATGAATGAGAGCAGCTGAACCTTCGAGCTTAATTATTAACTGCCCATATAGCACATTGTTTCCATGGAATACCAATGAAATCGTTTACTGGTCTTATTTTTTACATAAATAATCCTGAAGAGTTTTCTGAACTGATTCAATTGAACATTCGCGGGATCGAATCCCGGCCGCGGCGGCTGCATTTCGATGGACGCGAAATGTTGAGGCCCGTGCGCTGTGCGATGTCAGTGCACGTTAAAGAACCCCAGGTGGTCGAAATTTTCGGAGCCCTTCACTACGGCGTCTCTCATAATCAGAGCTGGTTTTGGGACGTTAAACCCCACAAAATAACAACAACAACTAAACATTTTTGTGCCTGTTCATTGTATTTCCGTATTTCCAAGCTCAATGCGATATTTATATAATAATGCACTGTGATAGTTGAACTCGCGGCTAGGCCGGCGAATCTTGAGGTTGCGGCGTCAAATTCCGGCAACGGTGGCCACAATTCCAGATGGACAAAATATAAAAAAAGAAAAATACCCGTGTTCCCTGTTTAAGCCCGCATTATTAAGGAACGCTGTGGAAATTACTCCGGTGCGCTTTAGTAGGAATGCGCCTCATCATCGTGTAATGTTCTTGGCACCTAAATCCCGATCAATAGCTGATAATAATAAAATTTATACAATAATAAGGATGGTACTTTTGTCCGTAATTGGACCTTTGTGTATATACCAGTAAAAGTCTTCCTGTCGGACATATTTCGCTCAAAGCTTGTGAAACGTATTTGTGTATCTACCATTCGTTTTCCTCATAAGCCTCAATTTACCACAATTTTCTTCCGAAAAGGACCGAAGCATTTCCTGCAAGCTATTTTCCGAAGTGAACCAAGCTCACGTTGTTGCGACGCTATACGGCCATCTCTACTCACCTTTTTCCTGAGCCGTATTTCTGGGCTCCTTGCGCACGTAATACGCTAGTCAAGGTTAGTGAACACACGCGCAAACATGGCTGTAAATTTGCCACTAGACCCCGCCGCGGTGGTCTAGTGGCTAAGGTACTCGGCTGCTGATCCGAGGGTCGCGGGATCGAATCCCGGCCGCGGCGGCTGCATTTCGATGGAGGCGAAATGTTGAGGCCCGTGTGCTGTGCGATGTCAGTGCACGTTAAAGAACCCCAGGTGGTCGAAATTTCCGGAGCCCTCCACTACGGCGTCTCTCATAATCAGAACTGGTTTTGGGACGTTAAACCCCACAAATCAATCAATCAATCATGGCTGTAAATTAGCGGCGAAGGTGACGGAAAATCTGTAGGCGAGCGGGACTGTCGCAGCACGTAAGTGTCGCGGTTGACTAACCGGCAGTTTCATTTCTTCGTTACTCATTGCATGCATGAAGCTTTTTTTTTTCGGCTTCGCTATGGGAAGTAATGTGCTTTTCTTTTGTTTCATTGCTCAGCGTGTGATTTCATTTTGTGCGTTTTTAAGCATTCTCTTTCAATATCGCCGTTACCGTAATCCAGTAGGAGCACAAGGTAGCGCTAGAACCATTTGGCATTTAATTTTGCATGACCTTGATGCCCAAGTGCTGAGATTACGCTTAGAAATGGGTAAATTGCATGTCGTACCACATCATTCAAACCGCATAGCCTTCCCGTGCTTTGCGTGAAAACTGAACGCGAAAGACTACAGCGGATACCAGACGCTCTTCGATTTCCACACGCTTCCCGGGCGCAAAAGGCCCAAATAGGGAGAGTGGCCAAAGCGCCACGCAGAAGCTGGCGCTTTGGCCACTCCCACTATTTCTAGTTCACTCTACTGACGCTGCGCAGCAAATAACGTTGGTTACGGTGGACGTGCCTTTAACCTCTTCATGGCGATTGTTTTATATCCATTCACGTTTGGCGCAGCACTATGATTCCCATATGAACAGCCCACCGTCCTTGTGAATTTTCTTTGTCATAAAAAAGCGCGAATTGGTTCTTTTCACATTCAGCGCTCTTCGCTGTACACTGCAAAAATCGACACATACTGGTTTGTCTCCTTTTAGGGGCGAAGCTCCTTAAGGTTTCGGTCTTTCCGTCCGGTGTAGTAGAGCGTTACCTACTAGGAGCGCGCTACTAGAGGGCGAGTGTGGGAGGCGCGCCCTCGGCGCGTGCCTCCGGCGGCATATTTCCTTAACATATCCGGAGCATGCACAGGACGCGTTCTGCGCCGCTATTGGCCGCACGCGAGGCCACGTGAGCCCGCCTACGCATTTACGGTAAATGTTTTTTTACAGTCGCACATGCCGGCAGCCGGCAGAGAGTAGCCTGCACGGGAAGGCTGCCGGCATTTTATCGCTGCCGGCGCATTTCCTGTTTAGCTATTTTAAGCGTGTCCGTGGTTCGCCCGTGTCACTGCAGGGCCCGTTGACATACGTTGCCGCTTCGCGGTGCGCTTTCGGCGCTCTCACTATTTTGCTCGTGTCACTAGTGCCAGAGCCAGGCGCGTCAGCGACGGGAACTAGCGCGCCCGCCGGTGAGACCAACGCGATTGCGTTTTTCAAAGAACATTACGGCTCCTTCGGAGCAGTTGTGTTAGTAATAATAGTTCCCCGAGCGCCGAGCTCGTAGCCCCTTGATAATTTCTACTTCACTTCACCCCGAAAGAGAAAAAAACCAAAACAAAAACACAACGCCTGCGCCCGCATCCGACGTCTTTCTTTCATTCCCTCCCTCCCTCCCCCCCCCCCCCCCCCCCCCCCATGGCTCTCAGCGCCCAGAAAAAAAAAAGGATGAAAGAGCAGCACCTAGCACTCACACAGCAAGCGTCAAACCAGCGTCTCTTAGCGCCCGCGTTCACCCTTAACTGGCGTAGGTTTGAAAACCACCACCGAAAGGAAAAGAATCGAAGTAGACGCACCCAACCACGCGTTCCTACAGAACGACGACGCGAGGCGGGCACTGCGCGACTGCTGTAACAAACATATTACCGGAAATGCGTAGCGGGCGGCTGACGACGTGGCCTGGCGTGCGGCCAATGGCGGCGCAGAACGGCGTCCGGTGCATTGCTCCGGATATGTTAAGGCAATTCGCCTCCCGGCGCGCGAGCTCTCTAACTCCTCCATCTGCTGTCTTGTATGATTGAGAGAGACAGAGAGAGCGAAAGGCGCGCGTTGACCATGCAAACGCTCTTCCTTCGATGAACTCGCTACCAGCTCGCAAAGAAGTAGAACGCGCCCTCACCCGCGAGAGACAAGCTTGACGCAGGCAGCGTCTTCTAGCGAGTTTCTTGATTAAAAATACCGACTGCTCGCGCTGGAGAACCGTTCACCGGCCACCCATATATAATATATATATATATATATATATAATATATATATATATATATATATATATATATATATAGATGCACTGGATCTTGACTTGCAATGAAGTGCCGGTGGGAGATTTCACTTGTTCGTAGTTGAACCATAAGGATTCGCAGCGTGCGCGTTAACTAAATTAATCCGGAACTCGGCACGATCTACGATGAACATCCCGAGCTTCGCCCACTCATCATCATTCACTCCGTGGATATGCTGTGAATCTTTTTTCTTCTGCTTGAACGAGCAACACGTGGGGCTGCCAGCTGCAGTTTTATCTGAGTGGTGCTGGACTGAGTCATGTGCGCAAGAGAAGAAAATTGGCAGATCCCACGTGCAGTGGGAATCAAGGAAATGCGAAGCACGCACAAGGAAC
>JABSTT010005564.1:0-17399 GCA_013339685.2 Hyalomma asiaticum | reverse complement strand
AGAATGAACGACTACTGTACTGACGCATATACGGGATCAGATCACTGTGGAGCCAGTTCCAAGAACACGCATCCGCTCTACAACCAAAAGCGCCGTCTAGCTCGAGCACGGAAACTCCTTCAGGGAACTCAGGATTTTCTGGCCGACTTCACCGACGACGTTAATGCCGCACCCACTTTTGTGGATGCGGCATTAACGGCACGTACACCTCCAAGAAACAGACATATTTAACGGTAGTAACCAACCAAAGCAAGGTCGTAGCCTGCGCATCTATCTGTACACGCTAGATCAAGCGCCACCGAAAAGGCAGCAGCCATAGACTTGGCAATCAGATTACCAGAAACAAGGGGATGTACAACATATATTCTGCTACATTCACGCGCTCCCCACATGAGAGGCACACTTCTCAGATACGTCAATAATATTTTGCCGCCAATATTGACGGAAGTACACGACGTTGCCTGGTGCACACGGCATGTGCACATGCGAAAGAACGGGGAGACGAACTACGCAGCTCGATGACTTAATGGCCGGGAGAAAGGACCCTGCTCAGGGCACCTTACAGGCCACTATAAAGAACAATACATCATAGGCAGGCAGATACCGGAACGCCTGACAAGACGGGAGTGCACCCTTCTGCATTCTAACTTGAGGCCGACAAGCCATGAATGGGCGCTACCGCCGAACGCATCTGGACATGTCAAGACAACACACAATTTTCGCACAGGAGGACGAGGTAAGAAAAAAAGGGAAGAACAGGGAAGTTACCCAGTCCTGAGACCGGCTGGCTGCCCTGTGCAAGGAAAAAGGGGCAAGGCGAATAGAAGATAATAGAAATGAGACACGACAAGGAAAAAAAGAGAAAAAATAAATGCATAAAATTTTTAAAAGCGGCAGTGTTTAAAGTCTGTCCCTTAGCCCGCTCGTCCATAAGAAGCCCAAGAACGCGTTTAGCGCCTTCCGTGCAAACGATGGCCCCAGCATGTGTTCCAAGACTCGTTCCTCCAAAAAAGGGCGCCTGTCAAGTCTCTGTACAGATGCGGTAATTTTATTCCTGGGGACTCACGCACGCAGAAGGTGGAAGATCGTTTTGCCAGAGCCAAAGGCGTCACAATAAGGGTCGTTATTCATTCTGATACAAAAAGAGCAGGCATTCACGAAGGCCTCGTCAAGCCTGTAGCTTGCCGGGGCCTTCACGTGTCCCCTCAGCTCGAGGGATTCCTGACGGAAGGCGAAACTGGAGGTCCGGATGCAAGCTGTGGAGACGAGCACTGGTGAATTCCGTTGAATTTAAGTGTGCACCTATAAGGGCACGTGCTTACGATCGAAGCCTTTCAGATGCGTCGGTCCTGAAGAATGGTATTGCTTTACAGCAGATACCAGCATGGGCAGATACCAGCAAGGTCATTGCGTTGATTCCGCAATGGCCCGGTATCCACTGATACGCGATGTAGCATCTTTGCTTGAGTCCATGGTGATCAAGAAGTACTATGTCAGCGACTAGTTGTTCGTGAGGTCCATGAAATGGCGACTTGAGACACTGAAGAGCTGCCTTGGAATCAGAGAATGCTGACATGGCTGGGTAGGTTCTTCAATTATGAGCATAGATGACGGCGGTAGAGCTCATAATTTTTTTCGTTACGATATATACTGTAACGAAAAAGAAGCAGACAGAGCACCTGCTCGCTCGGCTGTTTTGACATACTTCGTCTTGCACTTGGCGACGACCGTGCGCGCACAACGACGCCCACACCGTTTTAGGGCGCGCCGCAGGGTGTTTTGCGGCGGTCGGCATTGTACAAAGTCTATCTCGCGGATATCCAGATGGATGAATCATACCGGCCGCCCTGCTCGTTCAGTGGTCATTCATATCACTGGCGTAGAAGAAACGCTGTGTCCTGGCGGTCTACGCATTACTCAGACATACTGAGCCACATACGGTGACCTCTCAGAAATGCCTCTGGCGCATGGTATAAACTGTGTTGTTGTGGTAGCATGTTTCAGCGACGCTGAGAACAGGCGCGAAAAGTAGAGGTCACTGGCGGCGCGCCTTGGCTATTGTGCGGAGATCAAAGCAGACGCTGGTCCTGGTCCCGTTGTAGTTCGGAGCACAATTCAGAAGCATCTCGAGAACGAGCGGTGGCTGGCAGCATTGCTCTCTAGAGCTGTAGAAAAATCGCCTTGTCCGTTGTCTGACATGTCTCTGTAGCTTTGGAGCGTTTTCAATGAGCTCAATCGCGCGCGCTTCATGTTCCCACGTAGTGCCTAGGTGTGAAGCGCCTCTGCCTCGGTGTTCTTTCCCGCTGCGCAGCCGATTCGTCGGCATCCATTGTTTTGGTACTGCGCACAGAGGACACTTGAGTCTATCTCCCAACCAGTGGTTTCTTGGCCGTTTAGAATGGGGAACTACAGCTCACCGGCAGGCCTTGAAGAACTTCAACCATACTGGCCCTCCTGTCCTCACCAGGCGTAAAAATATTGTGCAATGGCATGGGAACATGTACACAAAGTAGGAAATGGCGTTTCCCCGTTCGGTAACTAATTGTGCTGGAAACCAGGGATGCTTCTCAGATCGATTAGCGTTGGCAAGTTGCGATGCTACCAGCACAAGTACAAGCGGGTGCGTCGACCCTAGCACCGGTGTTTCACCTTACCAACGCAGAGTCAGGCAGTGGCCGGAGAAAGGGTGGGGGACCACGGGATCAACTTGTCCGATCACAGTGGCAGCAGGAGACTCTTGGTGGCGCGTCTCCTGAGCCTTTTCCATCGTAATGAACTTGTTGGAGACGCTAAGGCCAAGTTCGTAATGCAGAATCCATTCAAAATTACACTCCATCTGGCGCTCCAGTCCTGCCGAGTGTTGGCTGCGCCTGCATGCCTATACCGCGCTGAAGCCCAGTTACTAAGGTTGTTCATGGCCATGGACTGGTTTGGGCCGTCCAGCAGGCCCGCGGAGCGGGCGGCAGGCTTGGCCTGACGGTCCCGAGATGGGAGTCGCCCGCTGCGCGCTGACACGCGCCCTTGCAGGACCACAATAAAGTTTTCCAACCAACCAACCAAAGGGCTGGTTGCCCTACCACACACGGCGAGCGCCGACGACGCTTACGGTCTCAACCCACCAATCAGCGTCGTCCTGTAACCTCCACTTAACTGGTATATACCAAGCTGCCGGTGGTGGTGGGGCAGCAGTCGAAAATCCCGACGTGACGACACCAAGCGGCGCGGACGGTATGAGATCTCCGTCAGGGTACACCAGACCTCCCTGCGGTTCTCGGCTTACTGGCCAACGTGGCACTCATAATGCACAATGTGAAAAACTGGACGCACCCTCGAATGCCGCCCTGTCAGTCAAGACCGAAAATTTCATTTCGCCTAAGCTAAAATTCCTCAGTCATACCATAAGCTACAATAGGTGTGCTGTGGCTGCCTTTCCAGCCCGTTCGAACAAACGCGGCATTCGTTGCTATTGCGGACTTTGCCCTTATTATAATAGTCGATTCGTACCAAGCGTAGCTGAACCATTAAATCCTCTCACAAGTGGCAACTTCGCTTTTGCTTGGGACCCAGAGCAACCTCATGGATACAATATCGGTCTTCGAACCTTGCTTGGGCAGTGGCAATGTGGTATTGAAAGGGCCATTTTTCACGGTAATCTTACTTTGTCACCGGCCGAATCGAAAGATCTTTAGACCTCGGTACCAGAATGACTAGCCGTTGCATGGGCCAAGTTCCTACCATATTTGCATAGAGAATTTGGTAGAACATAAGCACAACATGTTGTTCAAGCAGCCAGTAACAACAAGTCGAACGAACTCGGACATTCTTTCGTCCCGTTCACATGAACTTGCTTGGACCGTTTCCAAAACCTTCAGCTCGCCACCGACGGGCAATAGTTTTGACAGATTATCTCATGATTTACAGGACTTGTTCTACGAGGGTACACGAGGTGTTAGGCGATTGTGCCACTGTGAAACACGATGATGTCGCAGATTCACTCGTTCATTCTATCGTCATTTGTTGTCGTTCACCGGCTCTATTTCGCACACAGGAGCAGTTTACGCCACGCAGTTGCTCGAATAACTGATAACCCTCAATAACACGCGCGCCGTTGAGCTCCTGCTTGTCATGGGAAAAGGGACGACTAACGACTATTTTCATGCTGCACGAGAGAATGAAAATAAGCCTGACTTGACTAAACAGTGTCATTGCGGGCCTAAATTCAATGTAGGTGGATGGACGCGAACCAGAACTAAAACAGCGTTCTTCTCTTCTTAACCTTCGCCTCCGCTACGAAAGAAACCACTGGACTTACTCTGTTTCACTGGCTTCGCGGCCGCGAGGTTACCGCATTGTTAGACGTCACATTTTAAGCCAACGCCTTCAAAACACATATTTCCAATGCTGCTTAATAGTTTCAGAGCGCCAAGGGCACACGTCAGGCATTTATCTTGCGCACTCACACTCAGCAAAAGTTTAATCTTCGCATGCACAATTTTTGCCCTCCAGAAGATACCCACCCTCAGACGATGTAGTCATCCGGCGAACTGCTCACCAACGGGTGTGGTCGGAAAAACTTCGCGGCGATATCCCCTGCCTTAGGGATCTTGATCGATACGAACTATGACGGTTCTCTGGATAGCAGCACGCGATGCCCGCGGCCTACACCAGACACCGGACGTCGTGCACGCCGCCAAAATGAAACCATATTACCCACGAACATCTTTATCCCTACGATCTGCCTTCGCAACTTCAAAAGCATGTATGTATCGATAGCTTCCAAATGGTTGGGAGATCAGTACACGTACATTCAGTATGTCTCCGTGAGTTCCGCGGCTACAATGTGCGTCAGCAGTATTAGCACGCCCTAGATGATTAGGCGCGGGCAGACGAAGTTCTAAGATATTCTGCTCAATGGGAGTAGGTGTTGCTTCCTGGCCGGCTGTCGCTCCTCCCAGTGCTAGTGTGGCACCATGCTGCAATTTTGATTCGCAGAAAATGGCGTGGCAGTATCTGAGGTTCTGCTGATCACCTTATTCACACTATTCCTAAGGGTTCATAAGGGTCAACCACTGTTACAAAGCATCAGCCGCACTCGCTTCTTGCCCTTAAGGGTTGTCGACTTGTAAATTGGCATATAAAGAAGGTGAGATAATTGCCATCCAGTCCACAATTGCGGCTTGTAAACGATGCAGCTACAAATGTATTTCGTATACTTAAGTATCTTATCTTTTTATTTTCTGCAGAACATTCCACGTTCACCTCGAGGCATCAACATTCAACGGACAACCTACTCTACTTGTTACACCTTCAGGTAAGTACTTATTTGTCGCGTGCTTCTAAACTAACGCAATGCCTAACTGATTTCGCTTATTTTTTCGGTCCACCGTATTTAGCACAACGTTCATGAGTTGGGCACATATAACACGCATATAGAAAATTATAGCAGAAAAAGGCTGGTGTTGACAGGTGCGGAAATATCAGCGAGTGCAGCCCAAAAGTACCGCAAGCCTATAGCTCGAACGTAGGAGCCTTGCTGCAAGGCGCGTGAATCTTAAGTTGATAAGGAGCCGAAATTATAGCTGTTATAAACAAATAGGCTATTAATCACCAATTGTTTGTTAGGGTCCTCAAGCTAGTGCGACGCACTAAAGCACTCAATATGTTTTTGCTTCGGTAGTTCCCTGCACTACTGTGAAATCTGTAGCCCTCCTTGAACAACCAGAAGGTTAAACACGTCTTAAACGTGTCCTTCCTATAGTGTGACATCGGTAAGCCCTTCATGGACAGGAGAATCTCTGAAGACTGGCACATTTAGCCTTGCAAGAACCTGCGTTCGATGGACATGCTGAATCTGTTCTGATGAACGGAAAAAATTAAACAGGGCACAAATTATTCAGAAAGAAAAAGCCAAGTGTTGAGTGACGTGCATTATCAGCCCTCTTCCACTTACTCAGGATAATGCTGCAAGAGCGCCCACATTGCCTCTCTCACTCACCGGGATGTTTGACGACCTTCGACATCTGGATGTTCAGTAGCTCCGACTTGAGAAGTTCACCGTAAAGGGCTCTTCACGAGGACCAACCTTAATAAGCTCACAAGCGCAAAGCACACATTGCACGCTCACGATGATATCTGCCGAGAACCACATCACTGTGCCGTTCAAGGCGCTGAAATTTCAAAACGAAAGTTGCTGACTTTTTTTTCTTGCAAACTCCCCGCTGAAAGATGCGAGGCACGCGCGAAGGGGGAGGTGCGGCGTGAACGAGCTGGCACGCGCAAAGGCGGTGCGCACTCAAGCAGACTACGGCGAAGGCCAGCAGGGAAGCGACAACAGTTCATACCAAGCCTCCTTGGTTCATACCGTTCCTAGAGGCCCGTGTACTCTGCCCGTCAGTGCACGTTAAAGAATCGCCGGTAGTTGAAATGTCCCGAGCACTCCACTAGCGCTTTTCTCTCTCTACCAACCTTTCATTCCCTTCCGCTACCCCCACGGTCAGTGAGCAGCATTTCCGACAAAGGCCGCGGACAACAGCGCCCTTTTCCCAAGCTAACGGCGATGACTTAGCTGACCGCAGTCAGCAGTGCCAACGCGCGCCATTTTTCTACAGCGCACATGTCCTTAGCAGGCATACGAATGAAATGGTGAGGTTAAATAACCTTCCTTTATTTATGGAACAAAATGAAAAATATGCAAGGACAGCCAAAGCCGCATCGTCGATGCAAGAAACAGGATGGCTGAACAAAAAAAATTGGGGGACCCTTAAGTTTCGCCTTTAAGAGTTGAACGCGATAGGGAAATCTGGCCCCTAGTGTGCACTTCAACCACTCAGTCTATACTTATTAATGTGTGTTGTTACACACACACACGCACAGACACAGACACACACACGCGCGCGCGCGGCGTATCTATAGTAATGGTAGAGGTTTTCGATCTATTTAACAACACTTTTATATCAACTTCATAAAATTTTGTACAGTGTCACATGGTCCTGTATTATGAACTGCGCGTAGGCGTGACAGTTTTATTCGTAAATGGTCACATTCTGTCGTCCTTCATGCGTTAACTATCTGGCAGCTGTTCGATTTGTTCTTCCGGAGACCTCTTCCGGCCAACCGCAACAAACATCGCCGTATGGTCGGTGAAATGGCAAGTGCAGTACTTCACTTCTTTAATGGTGTCGTGAGAAGGAAATGCTAAAAAAAGTGGATGCAGAGCATTCGACGAGACCGCATACAGGCTCTGCTGTAGTCACATGGCCTTCGAGATGGCGGGCGCGCTCGCCGTCTCGGAGGCCATGGTAGTCGAGACATTGCTTGATATGTCTTCCGCTAGATGGACATAGTTTTCCATTTTTGGAGCTGTTATTTTTCGCTCGCGGACGATTTTTCCCTCACAAGAGACGCGTGGCGCCTGATATTTTTAATATCAGGCGCCATAATGAGCTTTCCATGAGTTATAACCGCTCCAGCGCTGAAATAAATGCGTTAACTGATTTTTTTTTCTCAATATTAAGGCATGTTTTAAGCACTGCGTTTGTTTCAGGAGATACAGATCCATATCCTGGTATGCCAAAGAGTGGAGTATGCCCCATTCTAGACACCACCGACGGTTGTTTCATTATAGGACACGGGGACGGTGACGATGGTGAGACCATCTTTTGTAACACACTCTTTCACATTCATACCGATCGAAAAGACTGTGGCACTCGCTTTTCTTTTTCTAAGTCCAGCAAGGTGTATAGGAAGGCTCCGGTGCAGTCTCGCATTCTGAATGGCAGTAAGCTGTTTTACAACATAAAGGCGCGTACCTACCAGACAGAACGAGACGAAGATCACACTTTTCTGGTGTATATATATAGCAGTCATGGTGGTGAATAGGCCGAAGGCGTGAAGACAGAGATGAGTAGTAGACCCTCTGAATTGGCAACAAAAATGGGGAAACCGTTTATTCAACGTTTCAGCCGGAGACCGGCCTTCATCAGGAATGCCTATGGCTGTATTCCCGCTTCTATTTATACCTGTCCCAGAGAGAGTTTCATAAACAAAAACATGAAACAAGAAAAGAGTGTAGAGAGAATAAGAAAAGAAAGAAGACAGGAAAGATAGAGAACCTGAAAGAAACGGACCAAAGAGTGGAAGCAAGGCAGACGACCTGCGTCATATGCGGGCACCATCTCCCCCCCCCACTCTGCCCCTTTTTTTCTCCTCCCCCCCCCCCCCCCCTTCTTTACGAAGTGGTTTTCGTGGCCGGACCCGACAGTCATGCGTACACTTCAGGCCACCCTCAGGTGTGTCAATGTCAAAAGGAGAAAAAAAGAAGAAAAAGGAAGAAAAACCAGAAGGAAGAAAGGAAGGAAGAAAACGGGTAGGGGTGGGTGAGTACAATTTAATGACGTCAGTGGCGATTGCGTCTAGAAGTCTGCGCCCGAACGGGCAAAAACGTGCACTGACCTGCCTGCGCGTTTGGCCACATCCAGGAGAAAAGAGAAAAAGGGAAAGTTTTACAGAAATAATTAGAATAAGACAGGTAAAAGATGAATGGTCAGGAAGTTAAAAAAAGACAAAAATCACCAAACAGGTTTACATAATTCGCTTTGAAAAACACGTCATATTTCAACGGTCCGGTTCCCGCTGCACATACGGTTGTTGTTATGTGGGGTTTAACGTCCCAAAACCAGCTCTGATTATGAGAGACGCCGTAGCGGAGGGCTCCGGAAATTTAGACCACCTGGAGTTCTTTAATGTGCACTGACATCGCACAGCACACGGGCCTCAACATTTCGCCTCCATCGAAATGCAGCAGCCGCAGCCGGGATTCGATCCCGCGACCCTCGGATCAGCAGCCGAGTACCATAGCGACTAGACCACCGTGGCGGGGCACTGTACATACGGTGCCACAGGTTAAATGCTTGCCGTTTAACCTGACCGTTGAAATATGACGTTGAAATATGACCGTTGAAATATGAACCGTACCGTTGAAATATGACGTGTTTTTCAAAGCGAATTATGTAAACCTATTTGATGATTTTTCTCTTTATTTTTTTACTTCCTGACCATTCATCTTTTACCTGTCTTATTCTAATTATTTCTGTAAATCTTTCTTCCCTTCTTTTTCTCTTTTCTCCTGGATGTGGCCAAACGCGCAGGCAGGTCATTGCACGTTTTCGCCCGTTCGGGCGCAGACTTCTAGACGGCATCACAACTGACGTCATTCAATTGTACTCACCCACGCCCACCCATTTTCTTCCTTTCTTTCTTTCTTCTGGTTTTTCTTCTTATTTTTCTTTTAAATGCGAATCATTTCTTAGCGAGTTTGAGCGTATCTATCTATCTATCTATCTATCTATCTATCTATCTATCTATCTATCTATCTAGCCGCCTACGATTTTGTCCTCTCCTGGCCGTTTCGCTAATCGGATGTTTACGAAAATTGGTATGCCACATCATGACTACATGACGAACATGAATGAGAGGTCATAACATGAAAATCATGATATGCATGTCATGAGCGACA
Source organism: Hyalomma asiaticum (assembly GCA_013339685.2). Lineage (NCBI taxonomy): Eukaryota > Metazoa > Arthropoda > Arachnida > Ixodida > Ixodidae > Hyalomma > Hyalomma asiaticum. The sequence goes on along the minus strand of JABSTT010005564.1, from coordinate 7,885 downwards.
TGATTTACATGCCACGGTCTTAGGGCTCTCCTGGCCGTTTCGCTAATGGGATGTATGCGAAAATTGGTGTGCCACGACATGACTGCCTGACGAACATAAATGGCAGTTCATAAGATCAAAATCATGATATGCATGTCATGAATGGCATGATTTACATGCCACGGTCTTAGTGCTTTCCTAGCCGTTTCGTTAATGGGATGTATGCGAAAATTGGTATGGCACAACATGACTGCCTGACGAACATAAATGGCAGGTCATAACATAAAAATCATGACATGCGTATCATGAATGACATGATTTACATGCCACGCGTTTCGTTAATGGGACGTATACGCAAATTGGCATGCCACAACATGACTGCATCACAAACATAAATGACAGGTCATAACACGAAAGTCATGACGTGCATGTCATGAGTGACATGATTTACATGCGACGGTCTTGGTACCCTCCTAGCCATTTTGTTAATGGGATGTATACGAAAATTGTCATGCCACGACATGACTGCATGGCGAACATGACTGACAGGTCACAACATGAAAATCATGATATGTACGTCATGGGGGACATGATTTACATGCCACTCGTTTCGTTAACGGGATGTATACGAAAATTGGCATGCCACAAGATGACTGCATCATGAACGTAAATGGCAGGTCATAACATGACAATCATGACATGCATGTCATGAGCGACATGATTTACATGCCACGGTCTTGGTGCTCTCTCGGCCGTTTCGTTAGTGGGATGTGTAGGAAAATTGGTATGCAACAATATGACTGCATGACGAACATAAATGACAGGTCATAACATGAAAAGCATAACATGCATGTCATGGACGGCATGATTTACATGCCAGGCGTTTCGTTAATGGGATGTATACCAAAATTGCTATGGCACAACACGACAGCATGACGAACGTAAATGACAGGTCATAAGATTAGAATCATGACACGCTTGTCATGACCGGCATGATTTACATGTCATGGTCCTGGCGCTATACTGCCGTTTCGTTAATGGGATGTATGGGCTCCGTCTACCGACCAGAGGTCGCTACGTAACTCGTCGGACGGCTTAGTATCGCTGACATTGGCCGCTTGGGTCGCACGTACGAGACGCGCGCGCACAGTGGAAACCGAGGCGACAGCGACGCGCGCGTTTCTTCGCTGCTTTCCGGCCGTGCTGCGAACCACACGAACGCTCGCGGCGTCGTTGGAACAGTTTGCCGCAGGTTCGGAGCGCGCGTCTTAAAGGAAATAAAACGAAACAAGGTGGGACGGGAGGTCGCTGCTGCTATAGAGTTGGAGACGCGCATCGCGTTCGCGTATTTCCCTGTCACAGTCTGCCCAATTTTGCTGCTTCTCTTCGCCAGGCAGTGCATTCTGGCGCTGATGTCGCACATGGAAAACTCGACTGCACGGAGCCTATACGAAAATTCGTTTGGCACAACACTACATGACGATCATAAATGACTGGTCATAACATGAAAATCGTGACATGCATGTCATTAGCGGCATGATCTACATGCCACTCGTTTCCTTAAAGGGATGTATACCAAAATTGCTATGGCACAACACGACTGCATAACGAACGTAAATGTCAAGTCATAACGTTAGAATCATGACATGCGTGTATGAGCGGCATGGTTTACATGCCACAGTCTTGGTGCTCTTGCGGCCGTTTCGTTAACTTCATATGTACTAAACTTGGTATAGCGAGACAACAATGCAAATCCATTTTACCTTCCTGATGCGTGCTTCGCATTTCCTTGATTCTCACTGCACGTGGGATCTGCCAATTTTTTTTTACATTGACACACCCGAGGGTGGCCTGAAGTGTACGCATGACTGTCGGGTCCGGCGACGAAAACCACTTCGTAAAGAGGGGGGGGGGGGAAAAAAAATCACATGACTGCTGAGAGAGTATAAGGCGGAGAGGCCACAGCGTCTTACACCAGCTTCTTACACGGGCTGTAACGCGCTAGCACAAACGCGTTAGAAACGTGCTGTACACTCTAGTAAGGGGGAGAGGCCGCAGCGTCTTACGTAGCCCCTTACACAGGCCGGAACGCGCACCGCGTTTGCCGACGCCATCACATGACTGCTGAGAGAGTATAAGGCGGAGAGGCCACAGCGTCTTACACCAGCTTCTTACACGGGCCGTAACGCGCTAGCACAAACGCGTTAGAAACGTGCTGTACACTCTAGTAAGGGGGAGAGGCCACAGCGTCTTACGTAGCTCCTTACACAGGCCAGAACGCGCACCGCCTTTGCCGACGCCATCACATGACTGTTGAGAGAGTATAAGGCGGAGAGGCCACAGCGTCTTACACCAGTTTCTTACACGGGCCGTAACGCGCTAGCACAAACGCGTTAGAAACGTGCTGTACACTCTAGTAAGGGGGAGAGGCCACAGCGTCTTACGCAGCCACTTACACAGGCCGGACCGCGCACCGCGTTTGCCGACGCCATCACATGACTGCTGAGAGAGTATAAGGCGGAGAGGCCACAGCGTCTTATACCAGCTTCTTACACGGGCCGTAACGCGCTAGCACAAACGCGTTAGAAACGTGCTGTACACTCTAGTAAGGGGGAGAGGCCACAGCGTCTTACGCAGCCCCTTACACAGGCCGGAACGCGCACCGCGTTTGCCGACGCCATCACATGACCGCTGAGAGAGTATAAGGCGGAGAGGCCACAGCGTCTTACACCAGCTTCTTACACGGGCCGTAACGCGCTAGCACAAACGCGTTAGAAACGTGCAGTACACTCTAGTAAGGGGGAGAGGCCACAGCGTCTTACGCAGCCCCTTACACAGGCCGGAACGCGCACCGCGTTTGCCGACGCCATCACATGACTGCTGAGAGAGTATAAGGCGGAGAGGCCACAGCGTCTTACACCAGCTTCTTACACGGGCCGTAACGCGCTAGCACAAACGTGTTAGAAACGTGCTGTACACTCTAGTAAGGGGGAGAGGCCACAGCGTCTTACGTAGCCCCTTACACAGGCCGGAACGCGCACCGCGTTTGCCGACGCCATCACATGACTGCTGAGAGAGTATAAGGCGGAGAGGCCACAGCGTCTTACACCAGCTTCTTACACGGGCCGTAACGCGCTAGCACAAACGCGTTAGAAACGTGCTGTACACTCTAGTAAGGGGGAGAGGCCACAGCGTCTTACGCAGCCCCTTACACAGGCCGGAACGCGCACCGCGTTTGCCGACGCCATCACATGACTGTTGAGAGAGTATAAGGCGGCGAGGCCACAGCGTCTTACACCAGCTTCTTACACGGGCCGTAACGCGCTAGCACAAACGCGTTAGAAACGCCCAGTCTTTCGTTAATGTTGGGTATTTAGTGTCATCGTGGTGCATGTGTCCATGTGCGCTTCGTGGCGTAGTGGCTAGCGCCGCGCGTTCATAAGAGATGGGTCCCTGGTTCTATTCCCTGCTTCGGACACAACTTTCCGATTTTTTTTTTCATAAAAGGAGACTGCCGGTTGCGCCACGCCTGACGCAGGACAAGGTTAGACACGGCCACCTGGATCGGAGCGCGCGGCGGTGTTGCTCCGGCCGTCCCATTCGGACGGGGCAGACGCAATTGCAGAAAGGGGCGTGACCTCTCCTTTCGCCGCATCGCGGCGCTCGCCTACTACCCCTCCATTCCTTTGCTATCTATGCGGGAAGGTTTGCGGCGCGTTGAAGATATCGCTGTATAGTAACCGTGGGTTAGCATAGCACGTCCCCCACCCTCACGAAAACGCACATAAAAGAATGGATGGCGGCTATCGCTATATTCTTTATTTGTGTGTGTGTGCGCGCCAGTCCCTGTCGTGATGATGGTGCCCGAAGCGAACACACCCGTGAGCCAGTATTCAAGAATATTGTTTTGGTGTTCTTAAGTGCAGAATATCAGTAAAAAATATGCGAGGGAAATAATAATTTCTGGGGTTTTACGTCCCAAAACCACGATTTGATTATGAGGGACGCCGTAGTGGAGGGCTCCGGAAATTTCGACCACCTGGGGTTCTTTAACGTGCACCTAAATCTAGGCATACGGGCCTCGACATTTCGCCTCCATCGAAATGAAGCCGCCGCGGCCGGCATGCGATCCCGCGACGCTCGGGTCAGCAGCCGAGCACCATAGCCACTAGACCACCGTGGCGTGGCTGCGAGGGAAAGAACGACATTTATTGAAAACTTTTTTTTTCTGAGTGCTTCCAGAATATTTTGCAAGCATTTGTTCAGTGCAGAGTACAGCGCGCTCGACTTGTAACCGCTGACATTTTAGGGGCGAAGCTCCTTATGGCGTGGGTCGTTCGTCCCTTGTAGTCGTAACCACCTCGTTCTAGGATTGCGCTCGATAGCTCGCGCGCCGGGAGGCTCGCGCTCGCCCTCGGCGCGTTCCTCCCGGCGCGCGAGCTCTCTCACTCTTCCATCTGCTGTCTTGTGTGAGAGAGACAGACAGAGAGAGAGAGGGAAAGACTGTCCGTTTCCAACGATGATGATGGGTTTGTGCTAGCGCGTTACGGCGCGTGTAAGAAGCTGGTGTAAGACGCTGTGGCCTCTCCGCCTTATACTCTTTCAGCAGTCATGTGATGGCGTCGGCAAACGCGGTGCGCGTTCCGGCCTGTGTAAGGGGCTGCGTAAGACGCTGTGGCCTCTCCCCCCTTACTAGAGTATACTGCATGTTTCTAACGCGTTTGTGCTAGCATCCCCTTAAACGCGAGATCCCAGCGTTCGAATAGAGTGTTTCTCACGTCTTTACATGATGATCGACTGGGCGAATTACACGGAAGATTAACGGTTTACCGGTGATTCACTCCGGAGCTTCGCCCAATCATCATCATTCACCCCGTGGATATGCTGTGATTTTTTTTCTTCAAGCTTTCATTTTCCTTTTGAAGTCTTCGCATGACATTTTTTCTGAAGAGCTGCACTCGCAAGCGGTTTATTTCCGGCACGTCGAAAAGCCGACGTGGGACAATTTCGTCTGTAGTTTGAGTTGCGCGTTCTGTTGAATTCACTGGGCGCCTATTCTCAATATTTTGGGGGATAGCCTGTATGTCATTAGTAGTTTCAGACTCCAGCAAGGTTTCAGAACTCGTGGGATGGCAGATCACAGACGTTGAAACCAGTTGGTGGCTTCCTTCACGGCCACTTGTTGGTGCGCAATCTTCGACACTGTCGCTGTTCACTGTGCGAAGGACGATCCTTCGTTGTAGGAACTGAACACGGCGGTTGTTCCCGTTCCAACTTTCGTCGCTTCTGTGGTATTTGCGGCTGCATATAGATGGGGTAACCAGGAAAGACACTGGGAACAGCAGTCCGCTTCAGACGGCGTCTCTTGGGTGAATCAGAAGAGTAGTCATCGCCGAAAAAATGTAATGAGCAGACGACGCTACTTGCGGACTTGTCGTTTGGAACGAAATCTTTCCTGGATATGGCTTTAGGCCATTTTTGCTGGATAGCCTCATCTGCAGGAAACTCGTGGAAGCTTACACCAAGCTTTTTTTTTTGGTGCTTGACTTGCAGTACGGCACGCAGCAATACGGCATGTTTCTGAAAAACACGGTAAATTACACACGGAATCTCAACGCATTTCAACGCGCCGCGCCAAACGAAGTCGCCTAAGCACGCTTGTTGGCTCTGTCTCTATCGTAATATGCTACAGAGAACTACACTCACTGTGTAAAGATCGATTAAGAACGCATAACAGCGTACCTTGATTCCAGTCACCACGTGCACGATGTCCAATGCGCATTTCTCCAAGCACGTGTGCGGCTGTCTACGATGCGGCCAGCGCGGCATCGTCCGCAAGGGGGTGGGAGAAGACCGCCGCGTCGCGGGACGCGGCGGAACTACCTCAATTACATTTTTTCAAAGGCGCGCGCGCCGAATGGGACGGCCGGAGCAACACCGCCGCGCGCTCCGATCCAGGTGGCCGTGGGTTAGACCATAGAGTTTCTTACTTACACACTAGAGAGAAATCTGGCGCTAGTGTCTACGGCGACTCGTTCAGCGGCGCTTCAACCCTCATGGGAATTATGGGAAGTAGAGGCTTCGAATCTGCTTTGGATGGATTTCGTTCTTGAGACTCGCGACGATTGTTTTCTGAGCTTTAAAGAAAAATAAAAGAAAATATTTGCAATTAATACTTGCTTTTGTCTCTAGTATGTAACAACTGATAAACTTTGTTTGCATAATTGTGAAGTTGAAGGAAAGCAAAGACAAATTTTGCCACCAGGGTATGCACCATCCGACAATTTTGCTCTAGATGTGGCGCCACGAAGTAATTAATTATATTTTATGCATCAGTGTAAACAAACATGTGTGTTTGCCTCTGAAAAATACGCAGCATGCATTGATAGAAATAAAAACAATGTCATATTTAGTGAGAAGTGTTGAGCTTTCAAGAGAAACACTAAACGTATCGTCTGCTTCGGCGTCTTCTCTGTCCGAGCTCGGGAACCGCGAGCGTCTCTCGCAGACGCTGTCGCGAACTGCACGCGTTTGGTCTTTTAACAAGGTTTCTGAACACTACCGATACAGGTGACTGTTTCAACGGCTCAGGCGGCAGCTAGATACCTGTGGCCTTCTAACAGGTCTTTTTTTTTTGTTACCGATTACTTGCTGACTGGAGCGCGCTCGCTGCTTGTCGTGCTTTGTGCGTATCCATTATGCAACAGCAGGCTGCAGCTTGGATGCAGCAGCCCTTCATATCACAAGTGTGTGTTTACAATTAAAACGAATTCTTTTCACCGGTGGGTGGATCGAATTTGCCGAGGCAAGCGTCTGTATGATCTGACCACCCTTTCTATTACACCGCCGCAACACGGCAAGAAAGTACATGAACGCGGCTTGAACGCCCAAGTTAGAAAGCTCGCTTTTCGCGCAGGCTTTCTATCGAGAGTGCACCACACCACTAACGAGAAAATACCGAGTGGCGAGCATAATAAAACAGGCTTGCGGAATCGCGTCATGTGGCAATGCGACGCTGGTTTTTCGCCATTGTGCGTTGCACTAGCTTTGGCTGTAGTCGAGGCTGTTTATCTTTCTAGCTTTTGTTGCTCCCGAGTGCGTTGCACGCCTCGAACAACCTCGCCGCAGGGTACGCGGAAAACAAAACCAAAACTGCAGAAGTAAATGGCTTGTGCACAGTTCGCAAGCCAACGCGAACCGATCCGAAGCCTGTACTTCCCATAATTACCATGATGGTTGAACGATCGCAGCGCCAGATGACCCTCTAGTTTATAGTAAGAAACTCTATGGGTTAGACTAAGAGGAGCTTCGCCCCTAACAGAAGCGGGAATACAACCGTAGGCACTTCTGATGAAGGCTGGTCTCCGGCTGAAACGTTCAATAAACGCTTTCCCCATTTTTGTGCCAATTCCGAGCGTCTACTACTCATCCATATATATATATATATATATATATATATATATATATATATATATATATATATTATATATATATATATATATATATATATACACGCACACACACAGGGTGTCCCAGCTATCTTTACCCAGGGTTCGAAAATATTCCGATGCACCCTAAGACAACGCGACCAAATGCATTTTTCTTACTATCGTACGGAGTGAGTCAGACTATTTTTCGTGTTCCACATAATTGGTTAATTAGGCTAGATTAATTAATTAACTTCGGAAGCAACAAAGATAGGTAAGTAGTTCCTATGGATAACTTGTAGAGGGGGCTGTCAAATGCCCAGTTAAAAAGTTTTCAACTTTCTATCTATTCATAATCAGTGTTTTCCAGCTTGCTGCAGACGCCCGCGAAATACAAAAAATGCCACGTGACATAGCGGCTTGCGCGCCGCGATTGCAGTGCTCTCAAACTTTCCGCGTACGAACTAACACCGCATTTA
>JABSTT010005563.1:0-21579 GCA_013339685.2 Hyalomma asiaticum | reverse complement strand
AGACTCGTTAATCTTCTGGTTAGCAAAATGTTACTGGCAAGGTAATAAAGCGCCAGAAAAAAACTAAATGTGTATATTTCCTACTTCTTTATTAAATCTACTATGGTGTAGTTACGCAATTTCCCATACCCGGATATGTAACAATAAGGCCGACTAATAATGGTTCAAGCAAAGTGGATCCAGATTTAGAATGGTAAGATAAACAAGTCGAACATTGAAGAAAAAGGTATATATTAAGGTTAAAGAATGGCATAATCAAATCAGATAAGGCGGCAATAATTAAAAAAAGGCGCCGGCAATAAAAAAAAAAGACCAGGTCAACTGGGGACCACCTACAGCTTTTACTACCCGGGAACTGTCCTTTTTCATACCAGCGTCGGCCCAACCAATGACGGCAGTTGTCGAGGGGCGAAAAAAAGTGCGCGAAGACGTGAATAACAACAAGAACAAAACGAAATACAAATTCTATTCATCTTTCCTTTTTGCGCCGGGTATTTTAAATCCCAGAAAGCCCATTAAGATGATGCAGAGGGCTCGAAACTCTTAAAAGGGTATTTTTTTTACATGAAAGATGCAAGGCTTATCTCAGAATATCCGCCTGCTATAACGCAGCTATCCATTTCTTCATCTCTTTATCGATTTTTACAGAGGAGCTGTCGAAACCTCGCTATGTTTGCGATGATGTCATCCGCAGTTAAAGGTGACCCTGTCATGTGGATTAGAAAAGTATATCTGCCCTTGGCCTTGTCCTCCTGCCCCTCTGCTAAGCGATAGTAATTATGCGAAGGACAATATAAAAACGATGAACGGAAAGCAAAGGAACGAAGGAAATGAAAAAAAAATAACTAAGAATGAATGAAATAAAGGAAAGAGGAGGTTTGCACACAAAAAGGACAGGCCAACCATGCTTTCCCTCGACCCACTGCCCATTACCTTGAATCAAGCCCGCTGTTACATGACAGTGATGCATAACAGCGATAGCGAGAGTGACTGAGCTACATGGCAGTTAGAGTGAAGAAAAAACAGGAAATAAAACAAGAGCAGAAGAGAAAGAAAATGAGAACAAAGAGAGACAGCATGAGCTATGAGAGTGGGATGATATATAGACAGAGAGATAGAGAAAGAAAGAGATAGAGCGGGTAGTGAAATGAGTCGAGCTGGTGATTACCTCCGTGTTGAACAAACGTTTACTTGTGTGCGTAGGAAACTGCTGCTCTTACGGTTTCTTTGCCTCTGTGCGGCTTACGTACTGGAGGAAAACATGCTTGTGGCACTGCTAATAGATGGCTTTCCTTTCCCTAGCCCCGCCACGGTGGTCTAATGGTTATGGAACTCGGCTGCTGATCCGAAGGTCGCTGGATCGAATCCCGGCCACGGCGGCTTCGTTTCGATGAAAGCGAAATGTTGAGGCCCGTGTGCTGTGCGATGTCAGTGCACGTTAAAAAGCGCCAGATGATCGAAATTTCTGGAGACCTTCACTACGGCGTCTCTCATAATCACAACTGCTTTAGGGACGTTAAACGCCATAAATCAATCAGCTTTCCTTTCCTTAACTTGGCAATGCTTTGCGAAATTCCAAAGCTACCCTGGTCGTTTTTGATTGCGATATCGGAGCTAAGCCCAATTTTTCACTAATATTTAGGCGTTGACAATAGTTTAAGAGAAGTACAAAAAAGCTTCCCCTTGTCACGTCTTATTATCTTGATGCATTTCTGGAAAGAAATTTTGCTTGCACTGAGATAGCGTGGGATTAATTGTTCCTTTTGGTTGAAGGCTTCTGTGTTTTCTTTTTTTAATTTTTTCCCGCCTCAGGATAAATACGCATGAGCCCTGTGTATGACATGCTAACCCTGCTTGCTGCTTGGTTACCTCCAATAGTTGAGATATCCGAAGCTATCAAAAAGACGGTGTGACTGCTTGCCGGAATGCAGAACATTGGGATCTTCATTGGCGTGTCCAGTCGGAAAGAAACCTCTCGTAATTTACAACGGGTGGGTGTAAAGGTTAAAGCCTAACGCAGGATAAGTTCGAGTAAAAAAAAAGCATTATTCACAGCCGTGATAGAGCAATACAGTGTCGCTATCCCGATGTTCTTCCCCTTTTCAAAAAGTGCACGCCTAGGCTCACTGCGGGACCAGACGACTGCGAGTGGTATACATCTAGAATAAATTAACGATGGCTTACTGGCAAAATGGCCTAAATAATACTAGTTTCACATTGCTGATAGGGATTATGAATACAACACGCATAGGGTAAAGTACGATGAATTGACAATTTAAACTTGGTTTTTTATATGTCATGTTTCTTATGCTTTGGCCAGACAACTTCAACTGCTAGATGAAGCACACTGGGCATTACGATAGTAGTTATTGCTTTAAAAGACACTTAAACACGGGACAATATTAAGCGCTATGCCATGTACTGCTCCCTTCTTTAATCCTTTCTATCATTCGCGAAGGAATAAATAAATAAGCATCAGAACAAATAAATAAACACGCACGTAACCTGACTTATTTCCTTAAGAAGCCTCAACCTGCACGACGATTAGAATTGTACCTTAATGTGCGCTTTCTCCAAGCGCTTTATCGCACTCGACCTTAAGCGATGCACGAGGACGACGTTAACACGAGCTATGACGGGGAGAGCGGTTATTGGCTTGATATTTTCGATTTACTCTTACAATCAACAATAAATAACAACGCCTAACATTACCTTTCCCCCGATGAACATGGGAAGGTATCGGTCGAAAGAGACGTCCTCGACTGTCGTAGGGATGAATCCTTTCGCGAAGTAGTAGGAAGACACGGCACAATCGTAGAGATTTCGTGCTACGTATATGTACTTCGCCCTCTTGCTCGGGCGAAGCAGATGGAATGGAAGATGAGTAACCACAGGTCCGGACCGCCTGGGGCTCTCTGCGCGCCCTGCGCCATTGAGGTCGATGAAAGGAGCCATGATCCTAAGGTCGCTGACTGTGGTCGGTGGCTGCCCACGACTCAGTATGCTACAGACGATGTACTGCATCCACGTTGTTCCGCACTTGGGGTAGGTGACCACGAACAGGTCGCCGTCTCGGGGCACGTACTTCAACGCAGACCGGAAGTTTTCCTCCACGAATACCGTAGGAACTGGTAGGCCATCGATAATCTTGTAGTAGTGGGCGTCCATTGTAACTCGGAACTCGTTGGTCTTGCAAAAGGGAAAAGGGGGTTTATAAATTTGACTTGTTTATTTGCATTACCTTCGCACTGGGCACCCGTCATCGATTGGAGAGCTGCACACACGAATGGTAAGCAATGAAACCAAGCTGAACCAGCCTGTTTGGGCTAGCACTATTGCATAAATAAAATATAAATAATAAGTAGGCTCCCCCACCCCTCACCCCCTGTAAGCTACACTGAAGAGCTAGGTTGCTCGGTCAATGCACATATCATAGTAGAGGTCCTTGGAAATCATGAGTAAGTTATGGTAGCGTAGTTCATAGCTAAACTTTAGGTATCGCGTTTTTATGCTGTGAAGCCTACATGGCGCAGACACCAGATCAGCAGTACACAATGAAAGCATTTATATGCAGCCCATAAAGATAGTGTAAACAAATTACAAGATGTAGGTGAATTAGGGCGGGGTTTCTCTAAACTGACATGCATTAATGTTATATCGTTAAATACTTGCTTTGATGATTTTCAGTGCGCGCATTCATGAAATTATTGAAGCTACTAATAATTTCATGAGACCATTCATGAAATTATTACATATATACATACACCCTTATATACATGGATACATGCATGCCTCCATGCGTACATACATACATTCATACATACATAAATGCAAAATTTCCAAATATAAGACTTATATTAATGAAAACAATTTGAGGCAATATGTGAGGTTTCACAGCTAGGTGTAGTTAAGTGGATCAGCTTTTCGGCATTGCATGTGCTAAAAACGCTCGCTTGTAGGCCGGTGAAATCGTTGCGTCTCTTACGTGAAAATTAAAGGTGTCAGTGCGTTGGATGTAAGCTAAAAGTCGAGTTCAGGGGAAGATGGAAGCTTGAATCGACGAACAGATCGTTAAAAGGGACGGAGAACAGCGAATGTCGCTGCAGCGAACGTTTCAACAAGTGGACTTGTCTTCGTCAGGACGGCAACGGCCTTTCGAGCGTTCGTTTCTGCAGGCATTGCACACTGTCCCACGTCTTCAGAAGGAGAGGTGGAGAAGAGCGGCACGTGCGAACAAAAAATAAAGAAAAACGGGGGGAGGGGGGAGGAGAGTTGGGCGACAGCTGGTAGCGTGAGTAATATAATTGGAAAGAACGCAAGCTTGGCATGCTGCTAAAAAAAGGCGTCTACAATGTTTAACGCAGCTGTTTTCATCGAACTGGATGGGGAATGAGCCCCTGTAGAAAGGTTTTCAGGGACAAACATGCTTCGCTTGTACACTTGCAGTCATTATTGTAGGGAGATGAAAACAAGCAATATATTGGCGAAACTGGTACAGTCGAAATACCCTATCATTGTGCTGTCACGACCGTTTATCAGACCCTCCCCCCCCCCCCACTTTATTAATGGACGCAGCTGTTCCTTTTGAAACGTTTATGCCTGTAGGCTGGAGGTATTAAAATTGCAGATGGCCTATTGTACCCTATAATTTCTGTCCCTCGTTCAGCACAAGTTTGCCTGAAGTATATAAAGATTAAGTTCGCGAAACTCAACTCAATCTGCGACGGAAGCAAGTTATTCGGCGGAATGTATGCCGTGGGTCTGCATTGGCATCTACCAACAGGTCCTAAAAGTTTATATTAAGGCGGTAGGCTTCTTCACAGCTTCGGCGTGCAGCCAGCTTCATAGCGTGTACTGGCGCCACCGTTCTTTCTTACCCTTTTCTTTGTTCGATCTGAGAATATACTGCGAGTTCTTTTGTTTAACTTTGTGAGCTTTGTAACAGGTCGCGTTCAGATTGGCGGCCAGGAAATATGTCATATTCAGTTGATTGCCCTTCTTTCATAGACGCCATGTGCATCAGCAGCCGCAACTTCCCCAACAGCATCGAAAAAGGTCTCCAGCATTCCCAATGCAAAATAATCAATTATAAATTTCTTGAAAAATTACTACTTTTAAATCATCCTTAGTAGTCATTTTATTAAGGAGGTGGAAGTGCTGAGAGCTCGTACGCAATTTCTACGCGGTAAGGATAGGAATCATAACAAACGTAGTTTGGTGCTATTTAATGTGATAGCATTACGGAGATCGTGCTGCAGAAAATCACGCTTGCGCGCCTGTGGCAGTGCTGGCGTAAGCATCCAGAGAGGAATTAATTGTTCGTAGCTACTGCTCGTTCCCCGAAACACCCGACCCGCGAGCTCTCTGCCATGGTACAGTTGTGTTAGCGAGGAAGAATGTCAGTTTCCTTAAGCGCGAACGAATTTTTGTAGAAGGGGCCCTTCCGCAGCAATGGAAAACCGTCCGTGTCATATGAATACCGAAACATGGGAAAACGACAAGTGTAGGAATTCTCAGGCCAATGTCGTTGGCACCCCGTATCGGAAAGTTCAGGGAAAAGTATTTCTAACACCTCTTGGAAGATGTATGGGCGACAATGGGATCTACCCACACATCGTGATCGGCTTTCGACCGCGCTCTCGACGCAAGACGTCGTGTGGCAACTAAAGAACCAAATCATAAGCGCTGAAACACACAACCTTGATCTCCCCCTACAGAAGTCATATGACAACGTCACTCACTGGGCCATACTACGAAACCCACAAGACCTCCACGTAGGTCAAAAAGCATACGACTACATGAAAGATTTCCTCTCTAACCGTAAAGCCACGATCACGGCCGGGGACGCGATCTCCGAAGAAAGAGGACTTGGGAACAAGGGAACACCACAGGGTGCGGTGCTTTCCCCTTTCCCATTTAAAGTGTTCTCCTTGCCCGAATTGATTGAGTTGTGGGGTTAACGTCCCAAAAGAAGCTCTGATAATGACAGACGTCGTAGTGGAGGTCTCCGGAAATTTCGTCCACCTGGGGATCTTTAACGCGCACTGGCATCGCACAGGACACGGGTCTCAATATTTCGCCTCAATCGAAAGCAGGCGCCGCGGCCCGGATTGGAATCTGCGATCTTCGGATCAGCAGCTAAGTCCCATAACCGCTAGACCACCATGGCGGGGCCTTCTTGCCCGAAGAGCTAAAGCGTTGTGCTCTTCTTGCTGTAAGTAAGAGCTACAACGCGTCGAAGGGGAACAATCTTGCCGGTTCGCCAAGGCATAGGAAAATAACTTCAAAGCAGCGTTGAAAATGAACAAGAAAAAAATGGGGTGGCGTAGTTAATTACTTCTAGTTCTGAAATAACGTTTCTGGCTTAGTCACCGAATTTTTTTTAACCGCAAATATTGGCTTTTTACTTAAATTACTTTTGGGCACTGCCCCTATTCTTTTATTTTGATTGGTTTAAGCCCGATGTGCCTTTTGGTGGTGCGGGCTTCCCCCCCTTTTCTTTTCCCTTTTATTTCCATATATGGGGGGGATACAATTAGCAATTAGCACTGTCTGTATGCGGACATCACCCTATGGGTGAGGGGCTAGAGCAAGCAGTCAGTAATATACAGAGGTACGTGGAGAACTAATACCTCAAGTGTCGTCCGCATAAATCGCAGGCGCTTCTATGTGGACGTACGAGAGGGCGGAAGAGCACTCATGAAGGACCCAAAACAATCATCTCGGAAGGGGTTCAACTATTTCCCCAGGTACAACACCTAGGAGCTCTGGCACTCCGAACATCCGACAAAAGACATAATGGAGAAGCAATAAAAATACTTAATTACAACACCCAGCAAACAATCAGGTTGATTCGGAGAATCTCCAGCAAGAACGACGGCATGAAGTAGCACAAACTACTCCGGCTCATCCAGGCCTTCCTCATGAGTTGAATAGTATATGAAACCGCATACATCAAGTTGTAAGCCACTGAAAAACGGAAGATTCATTCATTCATTCACTGTTTATTCAGACAAAAACAAAGGTTGCCTAGGTTCAAGGGACTAAAGGCAGATTACCTCTGCCTGACTAAGGTCCCTCCACCCATGCATACTCCGAACATCCGACAAAAGACATCATGGATGTATGGTAATGGATGAATGTATCATGAAAAATGCGTATAAACAAGCCCTTGGCCAGGCAATAACTACGTATAACGAGATTTGCCACGCGTCGAGGCTCATGCGATAGCCCAATATGAGCATCTCGCTCAAAGGAAGACGACACGACGCATCCTCCACAAGCTTGGTGTCGCGTACACTGGCAAAGGGGAGATCAGTATGAGATCCTAAGAGAAACCAGAGAGCGTTTTATACTCCCTTTACCCACAATCGTGCATCCTGAACATCATCGGGAACGAAGGAATGAAAGAGCGAATTTACTACAGGAGAAGTTTCAAAACCGCCCGGACGTTCTCTATGTAGAAGTGGCAGAATACGCCAGTACTCGATACATGGCGGCGCTCGTATCAAATCAGGCGCGCCACTTGCTTGCAAGCGCCACTGAAGGAATTTCGGAAATTGCAGAGGAAGTGGCCACAGCGCTAGTGCGCGCCTCTACAACGGCCAGCGCGATAGTCTGTGACACGCAAACCGCAATTCATAACTTCACTAAGAGTAGGATCTCAAAAGAGGCGCTGAGTATCATGGTTCACCTCCGCAGGGAGCGTGACGTCCACGTCATATGGACGCCTGCCCGCTCCTTCCTCCCGCGTAACGAAACCTCACGCTCAAGCTCGAGAGAGCCCAACAGGGGCCGGAACAACGAGGGGGCCCTAGAGTGGAGGGAGACCGCATGGTGAAGTTTAATTATATAACCAAGCATTATAGATTAGGAAGGCAGTATTACCCCCCACAGACCACATTAAGTAAACTGGAAGCGACAGCATGACGCTTAATGCTGTAGCGGGAGCTAGCGGCAGCATCATCGGTGTCGCATTGAAGAAGACCGAGACGCTCGCTCTTGGACGAGGCATGTGCCGCTTGCACGGTCCTGCGCGCGCTAGCGTTCGAATCAGTCATTAAAATATTCTTGATCACAGCGGTCGTGTTGGGCTTGCTCTCTGTATGGTAAGGCCGATATGTGGCCGGTCTGCGAGGTCGCTCTCCGCCATATTACGAACCAACACATTCCCAAATCGGATTGTGTGCAAACGTTCTGATACGGCGCTCTACTTAGAGTAATGCAAAGCTTGCAACCAGTGAGCGGACACCTGACACATCATCTGGGCTTGCCCCAACATAGCGGGAGAGCCGCACAATACATGCACGAACAACGTGCAGAGGGAGACCGCGCTATTCACCTCAAACAGCGGAGACCAACTCCAAATTATTAGGCAAGCCGAATATGCCGGTAGGACTCAAGGGCTCCTGGTTTCCATCTAAGGGAGTGGAATAAAACTCGACTAAATGTTGTCGTTGACATGAAGAATTGTTTCATAATCTTCATGTCAAATTATAATCCACTAGAAGAAACGTAAACTACGAACATGTACGATAGCTCGGAGTGTAATTTGAATATACGATAAAGAAACAGATGCGTCTTTCGAGGACACGAAGCGAAGGTGTTCATAAGACGCTATAGTGTTCTACAATTAAATACGAAGACTAAGTGTCCTCAGAATGTTTGAGGACACCAAGTGCACACTAACCTTTTGGCACAGCAGCCAGGCACTCGGATACGGACGAGACTCACTTCAGTGAATCCACAACTAGTCATAGTCTAGCAGCTGTGCCTCGGGAACAAAAATTCTTTCGAGCACCAAAACTGCACATGCAGGTGGTGAGGCAGGCTCCGACACGTGTAGGACTTTGCCTCTGGAGTTGTATCCGGTGGCATGGCACGTTTTTATTTGTGTCTGCTGCTCAGAAAACTAGTGTATTCAGGCCTACTGTTCGGAGAAACACGGAAAATCTCTCACAGCTTAGAATTTCTTTGAACACCCTGGGCTGCTGGCTCGTCCTGCTTCGTAGAGAAGCCGCTTTTGATTTATAGACCGCTTGATCATTGATACACATATATGTTTTTTTTATATCGAGGGTTACAAATGTACTGAATAATTTATATTGTATAACTTCGCGCAATTGTGGTAGCTATATTCTGTTTTATGTGCACAACACATAACTGTCGTAGAGAGAGATAAGCTCACCGAAACTGTACATTCAGGCTGACAGCGATAACTAAGAACCCAAAACGCTTCTCCATCATTTAGCCACAAGGTATTTTGAGAAGCGCTAGCGCTAACGGACGTCACCGCCGAGACGACCTACCAAGCGGCAAACTGCCGTGGCTAAACGTGTTTCTCGCGTGATACTTTCCTCAGATGAGTGAACACTATGAACCCTAGGCCGTAATGTGTAAACAAACAAGTCACATCGGTGGTGGCGTGATCTGCAGTGCTGCAACGTTCCAAATGGGTGCGCTTGACTATGTCTGCAATCTCAAGTCGCAGGATGTGCGTTGATGAACCCGAAGTGACATTATCAAGCACTTGTTCAATATTGAAAACAAATATGCGAACATATTCTCGCGTACTTCATCATTCATATGACAATAATATGTAGTATACGTGGAACACGGCCCCCATACGTTGATGTGGCGAACTGCTATTCTCTAACGGCCCACAAAGTGCCACTTATGGCCGGAGCAATAAAGTGTAGCGCTGAGACTACGGGGACGTGGACGAAGAGGGGGACAACGAACTCGGTTGCGGCCATTGCGCCAACTCGGTGGCCATCTAGGTTGGCGATCCCTCACCCTGGCTGACCGTCATTTTCAAATAAACATCCGTCATTCGAAACAGCTGTGGCGATGAGCGACCTCGCAGACCGACGAAGTCTCGACCTTACAATAAAGAAGGCAAACCCGACGCCTCCGCTGTGATCCAGAGTACTTTAATGACTGAATGGAACGCTAGCGCACGCAGGCCCGTGGAAGCGGCGCCTGCCTCGTCGAAGAGCGAGCGCCTTGGTCTTCTTCAATGCGACGCTGATGCTGCGGCCGCTAGCTGTCGCTACAGAGGGCTCCCTCCCTAGAGAGGAGGAAAGTCTGACAAACGATCGGAACTCCAGGAGACACGATATGTCTTGACTGTCGCGTGACAAGGCAGCTATCGGGGATGCAGTAACGTTGCGTCGCACGATGGTGAGGCCAATGGCAATGTTGCTTCGAAGTAGGCAGGCTTGAGACGTTCTAGAGCGATTGTGTCGGGCCGTCCGTTGACGTTGACGACGCATGTCGACGGATGATGCTCCAGAACTCGATACGGCCCGGAGTAGTGCGGCTGCAAAGGCTTCCGCACAGCACAGTTTCGCACGAAAACATGTGTAGCAGAGGTGAGCTGCGGAGACACGTAAGGAGATCGCGGTTCGTGCGGACGTGTAAGCACGGGACGTATTTGCTAGAAGATGTTCTGCAGTTCGGAGACGTAGTCTCCGGCTGGTGGCACAGGTGTTTTGGCTAGGGGATCGAAGAAGTCGCATGGCAGGCGTAGCGAAGTGCTGTAGACCAACTCGGCGCATGAGCAGCGCAGGTCGGTTTTGATGGCAGCTCTGATGCCAAGCAAGACGAGTGGTAGTTGGACGACCCACTTCTCCGGCGATCCATGTGCCATGAGGGAGGACTTGAGATGTCTGTGGAAACGCTCGACCAATTCATTTGTTTGTGGGTGGTATGAGGTCGTGCGGAGGCGTGTCGTTCCGAGAAGCTTGAGGAGTTCGTTGAAGAGCGCCGAATCAAACTGCCGACCGCGATCAGTGACTATAGTAGATGGGCAGCCAAACCTTGGAATCCAAGTAGACACGAAGGCTGCTGCAACTGTGGGCGCTGATATGTCGGCAATAGGTGTAGCTTCTGGCCACCGTGTATACCAGTCGATGCATGTCAATACGTAGATGTAGCCCTTGGAAGGGGGGAGAGGGCCGACGAGGTCCAAGTGCACGGTGTCAAAACGCGCTTCCGGTGGAATGAAAGTCTTCGCAGGGGGGACGGGATGGCGATGGATCTTGGAGCGTTGACACGGCAAACAGCAGCGCACCCAGTCGCGAACTTGTGCGTTTAGCTGAGGCCAAACGTAGCGACTGGAAATGAGCTTCTGTGTTGCGCGAATTCCGGGATGCGACAGACTGTACCGCATCGAACAGGCGTCTGCGGAGTGGTGCCGGAATGAAAGGTCGGGGTGTGCCAGTAGAAGTATCACAGACTACCGAAGTACTATCGGAACTCAAAACGACGTCCTCCAGTTGCAGAGACGTTGGCGAATTTCGGAGGGTACGTAGCTCGGTGTCGTCACGCTGGTGAGTGGCGAGTAGGCCTACGTCGATGATGGAAGGCTCTGCGGTTGGTGTGGAGACTGCATCAACGCGGCTCAGAACATCGGCAGGAATGTTGTCGGCGCCTTTGACATGACGGAACGTTGTTGTGAACTCCGAGATGTAGGAGAGATGTCGACTGTCGCGAGGCGAGTAGCAGGACGCCGATCGGTTCATCGCGTGCACAAGGGGCTTATGGTCGGTCAAGACAGTAAACTGACGACCTTCTAGGAAGTGCCGAAAGTGACGGACAGCCAAGTACACGGCGAGTAGCTTGCGGCCGAAAACGCTGTAACGGGTCTGTGCAGGCTTCAATTTCTTGGAGAAGAAAGCGAGTGGATGCCATGTACCGTCGATGAATTGTTGCAAAACAGCGCCAACAGCGTTGTTCGAGGCGTCTGTCATGACAGCAGTCAGTGCGTCTGGTTTCGGATGTCTCAGCAGCGTTGCAGTGGCGAGGGCAGACTTGGCTCTTGTGAATGCGTTGGCGGCTTCTTCAGTCCACTGAAGCACTTCCTTCCGTTTCGAGCTTAGCAGATCCCATGTGAAGCGGAGACGCCCAGTTGCTAGAAGAAGGTCGGATGATACCGAGTGCGAGCATGTGCTCGAACCCCGCGCGAGCAGCCTTGAGTTTCTCAGGGGACAAACGCCGAGGTCGAAAATAGACCGGAGGGCCGGAGGTGACGATGTGGTGACAAACGTCGTGTTGCACCGGTTGCGTCGAGTCCGGCTGGCGTGTCAGAGTGGAAAACTCACGGAGGAGCTCGACAAATGGTTCTTCCAGCATAGAAGATATGGGCGCGATCGGCGATGTGGTTGTTGCAGGGGCGCCGGTAACGGTCAGGTGAGTAACAGTGTCGATAAGACGACGCTGTTTCACGTCGACAAGGAGTCCATAGTGGTGCAGGAAATCCGCTCCGATGAGGGCGCGTCGGACGTCTGCAACGAAGAAAATCCAGCGAAACGCTCGTCGGAGGCCAAGATTGAGCATGACGGAGCGTGATGCGAAAACGGGAATCTTGGTACCCTTGACGACTTGCAAAAACGACACAGGTGTCGCTTTTCGGTCGGAGCGTTGAGCAGGAATGATGCTTACGTCTGCTCCTGTGTCGACTAGGAAGCGTTGTCCAGTGGCTCTGTCTGTGAGGTAGAAGAGGCGACTTGTGTGCTGGGCCGGACCACTTGTCGCCATCAGAGGTCGGCCGGCCTGTTTCCCTGCCACGCGCATGGGCGCCGGCAGTTACGAGCGTCGTTTCCAAAACGGCGATGCTATAGTAGCAGACGCCAGGCATTGGCGACGCGTGACGGCTGGTGGGTGTGCGTCTCGGCTTGCTGGAACTTCTGTGGTGTGAAGAACGAGGTGACGCGCGGCGATGTTCAGCTGCAGAGACGATGCGTTCGAGACGCTCACACAGGGCGTCGAGCGGCGATTGTGGTGTCGAAGACGGCAGCGTTCGCAGCGTGGTTACACCAGGGGAGTGAAACTTCCTATACCATCCATGGAACGCGATATTCGCTCGCAGCGCCGGACGTACGCCTGGTGTTTGGGCGCGGTACTAAAACATGGCGGCGCACTTAGACACGGACTGGGAGGCGCCATCTTGACGAGGACTGAGGATCAAAGTGGCGGAGGGGGGGGGGGGGGCAGGATTTAGCTTCAAGTTCAATTGGGATGCACCAGCAAGGCAAATTGAGCGAGTGGAACATAGTCATATGGCGAGCGCGCGACCTTCTTCCTGTTACACAACCCACCACCAAAACGCCAATCGTTGCTTTTGATTGAAGAAGGTTTGCCCATCCACCTATTTTTGCACCACTTATGTTAACTAATACCTTGTTTTTGTTTATGTGTACACATACATTAGACAAAAATAAAGCGCGGAGTTCGTTTGAATGTTTTATTACACAGCTCTGCTGGAACCGCAGCCTGATATGCTCTGCAAGTGTAGAAAAACAAAACGAACAGCATGCAGATCGTACCTTTCGTCCGCCGGGATCCGAAATAATTTTATGCCGGTGTGGCGTGAAGAATTTCGACACCACTCAGCACAGCACCATTTGTGATGATCGCGCGAGTCCATTCATGCGCCTGTTTGGCTGAAGCTTGCAAGGATTTCGCTGAAACAAACCTTACGGTTGTAAAAGCGGCCTTTGCACACCGTAGGCGGTAGCATACATGAGCGCGCGACAAGAAACGCCCCTTTTTCGCCGTGAGGGATAGGACGACTGCGCTGTTTCCGCTTTCCACTCTGGGTGGCGCTCGTATTTTCGCAATTCCGAACTGCAACCTTTAGGCTCACTTGCGTATTAAAAACTCCGGAGTTAATACGTAACCTCTTAATAAAGATAAAATGAAACAACAACGTTCATTTATCCTCGTAGGTAGTACAGCCCCAAAACTTTAGGATCGCTGCGGTCACGGGACAGAAAATCCGCGAAGTTTCATCCCCCTGGTTACACTCTCAGCAGTAGACGCTGTCGTGGCTGCGATGGTTGGGGCGGCTACTTCCATCACCTTGTCGGCCAACGCGGCAAGTCCGGTGAGGTCCATGGCAGAAGGTGTCGCCAAAACCATCTGCACGTTAGCCGGTAGTCGTTGTAAAACGTTGTAAAAACAACTCGCGTAACAGCGCGTCGTCGATGGACCTCGCGTTGTCTCCGAGCAGCTGCTTCATTCGGCGAAGAAGTTGACTGGGACGTCTGCCGCCGAGTTCTTCAGCGGACAGGAGCTGCTGGATACGAGAACGCTGTGAAACTGCCGTGCGCTGTAGAAGGGTCGCCTTGAGGTAGTCATAGGCGTCCGCAGACAGCGGGGTGCTCAACAGATCCGCTACTTCGTCAATGGCGGTGGGCGAGAGTGCCGCAACAGCGTAGTGGAACTTCGTAGCTTGAGAGCGGATATCAGCAACTTGAAATTGTGATTGCGCCTGAAGAAACCACGCCGACGGATATTTGTCCCAGTACTGAGGAAGGCGGACAGCTATGGCTCAGCAGGAGGGCTCACCGCGTTGCTCGGGGAGGTTCTGGTCTCGAGGACTCGTACTGTCGGTCCGTTCCATGGTCGTTTCTGCCACGGAAACGTACGGCCACTATCACGTCCGGGTCACCAAAACTGTGGCGATAAGCGACGTCGCAGACCGACGAAGTCTCGACCTTACCATAAAGAAAGCAAGCCCGACGCGTCCGCTGTGATCCAGAGTACTTTAATGACTTAATGGAAGGCTAGCGCGCGCAGGCCCGTGGAAGCGGCACCTGCCTCGTGCAAGAGCGAGCGCCTTGGTCTTCTTCAATGCGACGGTGATGCTGCTGCCGCTAGCTGTCGCTACACAGCCATTGGTGGTGCTGGGTACCCCGAACACCACGAAACATGGGCGATACGGTTGTCCAACGAACTGATCTGCGTGGAATCCGCCATATTGCTGGATTGCCTCCGTCAACCGCGGTGTCCGTGCTGTCCCACACCAAAACCAACAGATTGAACGAGCCAGCGGCGTCTTCGTCCTTGAGGGCTGCTGCTCGATGGCCACGCCAGCACTTGGCAGAGTCCCTGAGTTTCGGAGGAACTGCGGGGCTCTGCCAAGTGCTCTGCCGCCGAGTGCTCTGCCAAAAGCTCCGCCGCAGTTTCGGATGAACTGCGGTGCAAGCCCGGTGAGGCCCTGCACGAATGGCCGCAACCGAGTCTGTTGTCCACCTCCTGCTGTTTATGTACCTTGAACATGATTAGTAGCAAAAGTGTAGGGTAGCAGTTGAAAAAATCAAGTTCTTATAAAGGATAAAGGACCAAAAGGCACTTCATGAGAAATAGAGAGGTTGACGTATGAAAGAGTTCAGAAAGCATTTTTACGGAACCTTAATGAATCTTGCGAAAATGCGCAATCACGCCGGCCAGGCTTCGCAGTTAGGGCCTCATATCTTTCGGTACACAGCAAACACTTATCTTAATAATAATTCTATATTACGTACAGAGTAAAACAGACAGGTTTTGATAGACAGGCAAGCCATGCCAGCACATTCTCTTTAATTATCTCACGATTCTTGCTTTGTTTATTCAGAATCATGTGTTAACAGAATAGACGTTGTGACGAGTTTACTTTTCATTGCATGCTGTATTGGTATTATTTACCATTGTCCCTCAAACCGCATCGTGTGCGACGTAAGGTGAGTCGAAACGATGCCGCATATAGCAACGATTTTGGACTAAAGCCAGCATGAGGACACATTGTTATAGCGAAAATTCACAAGCGACGTTAATATGAGCTTTTCAAAACTTTTATGAGAATTCTGAAGTCAAGGAAGCAAAAGAAATCACAAGGACAAGGAACCTCCTCTAAGGATCAGTTATTATTGAAATACTTGCAAACACATAAGCACCTATGAAGAGATAGAACAGGTACAAAGGGAAAGATTGGATGGCGTTCCATTTCATAAGTAAAGCAGCCACACTTCAACAGAGGAACTGAAAATATACTTTTTGGAGATTGCGTCGAGACCCGCGGTTCTGTGAACCACAGAGTGGTCCCATGTCACGTCCTCATGGCGGTTCCTCTTTTTATAATGACATCGGCAGCCCACGTCGTGTCGGCACCGTAGACGACATCAGGACCTCCCAGTCTTGCCAACTTCAGACAGCATGCCGTCCCCTCGGGGGAAGGATCAGGAGGGCCGCCAAAAAGAGTATAGAAAAGTGTGGCGTGAGGTTCGTTGCTAGGGTGCATGTATGGCACAAGCAGCTTGCGCCCTAAATACACCCTAGCAGCGGCGCAAGTAGCTTGCGTTATCTCCTTGTTATCTGCGGCGTTGGGCCCCGCGGGCGAGTGATGAAATCCGAGGAGGCGGTGACATCGACGCGACAGACGCTCTTTTCGAGACTAATTGTTCGCGTCGCTCCGACATGCTTTCCGCCATTCAAAATTGGATCGGTGGGATAGGTAGCGTCGAGGACGGGCCCCAAAGAACTCACTTGCTGTAGCCACCGATTATTGCTAATTAAAAAAGTTCATTCGCGTAATTTCGCTAATTATGCGCACAAGTGCGGAAATTGTTCTGTATCTAGCGGCCGCCAATCCGTATACTCGAATGGTACACAAGACATTCCCGCGATTTGTGTTTTTCTAATTAAAAATATGTGTTGCAACTAGAAAAAAACACCCTGTGTTCCTTCCATTGAACTCTAACGACAAGACACTATAATTTGGCGTATGCGCATAGGGACATATCCGTCCGTTCTTTTACTGCCACAGGTGAACGAAATGAAACTTCCGTATTAAATGTGCCCTTCTGCCTCACGCTTGAGTAACAAACGCCGCAAATCTTAAAGAAATAAATGAATAGACACCTGGCTACCCAACATTTCGTATCAATGTTTTGGCATTCCGCCTTGTACTGGTATTTGCCGCTGCTCTACAGCATCACGGCTTTACGTATGGGGCGTTCTTGGACAGCGCAGCAATTTCAAGCAAACAGCAAAAATTACATTATTACAAGAATAATGAACTTTCGCACTTGTCATCGGGGTTCGGTTACACGAACAGAGGTCACGGAAGGCCCACATTCTCCCACAGCTTCATCACATCCGAGTCCTTGCATTTATCAGCAATCCAGGCCTTTGTAATGGCCACGTGCTCTGCCGTGAAGTGGTTCTTCCAGTCCCCAACGACTCCCTTTCTGACGAAACCTGATCCCTGGTGCATCGATTGGACAGGAGCAGCCTTGCACTCCTCGTCACTTGGCGCGGTGGTACTGCAGGACGCACTAAATAACCTCATGATCCTTTCTTGCGGAACATCGCTGTGAACCCTTCTCATGCTGCGCACGTTGCACGAATTGACGACCTTGTTAAGCATCTCTGCGTCATCTCGCAACATGGCACCGTGATGACTCCCCATGAAGTCCGCTATTCTGAGTATCTGACCTGCGGTGTCCTCTTTAAGCTGCTCGTAGGTGACGAAGAATACGTTGTCCTCGTCGCGAGCACGGTACCATGGCAGTACATGATCGAAGTAGTCACCGTAAGGCACCTTAATAGGTAAATCAGAAGAAAATGTTTCGTCAATGAAGGACAATGCGTGTTAGTGAAATGTCATACTATTTTTCTTCCTTTTTGAGCCTATTTCTTTACTTACCGATGAATGCGTGCATGAGAAACAACAAAGTTTAATGGTAGAAAGAGACATATGCATGTTTTATTACTCGTTATACCTGCTGCTGCCCTCTACGCAGTTTGTGGTGAGAAGTAGAAATTCACAGACTTCTAGAATTCAGAGACCACTCTGAATTATAGAAGTATAGTTGCTTTTTAAAGATGTAGAAAAGGCGGTACAATAATATTATATTAGCGGTATGCAGAACTTCTAATGAATATCCAGCACATTGGTTCCAGGATTGCCAACGCATTAGAGTAACGTGGAAACTCCTCGCGCCACGTGTTCCTGGTGCAATATATTACATATACGCGAGGCAGTCACATTACTTCGTGGCTTAGCAACAAATGCGTATACCACCAGGCTTGCATATTTCACAATATATTATGCGTTCTCCCGCTTTATGCATTAAGTGGAAAGATTAATCATTGTTAGGCCATTGGTCGTCGCTAGACAGAAGACCGATAATTCGGAACATGCACAAGTGCCCTAGGCATGCAGGCTACGCAAAAGCAACGTTTTTTTTTTTTTAAATGTCAGGGGTAATCGGTAATCAGGCTACGTCTCTGTTTGCTTTTAACTGCAGAACCCCGTAGAATCCCGGGCTACCGGCGTCTACTCATGTGCTCGTACTCAGAAAACGGCAATCAAAATCACTGTCATCGTCTCAACAAAACCGGTTAAAAGAGATTCAGATTAGGAATGGTTGAATTAAAACATATAAGTGCAACAAAATAAACGATACGCATCAAATCAATAGCATAATGAGATGAAATTAAACTAAGGTAATTCAAAAATGCCGACAGCAAACGCAAGGAAACGCAAGCGAGTCACTGCGTCGTACTCTTAAAAAATGTTTAAGCGTTGTGGGTAAGAAACTACAAAGCATATACTAGTCCCAGAAACCACGACCTTCAAAGTATTTGCACACAATAAAAATGCAGGTATCAAAAATTATCTACCTGCTGATATTAGTCAAAAGAACACAGTACAGCTCACCATCTTAGTAAAAAACTAGTTGACTGTTCCAGCCACACAATAGTAAGCTGTTGTAGCAACATTCCGTACAGTTTTTTATAGCTATTTGGTGCGCATATATTGTTTGAAGCGTCATGCCGCTTCTATTATAAAGAAAAAAAGCGGCAATGAGGCTGGTAATTGGCGCATGAATTAACATACGCTATTTAATTGAAGGAATTACTATGCAATATGCATGATAATATAATATGCTCGAGGAGGAACAAACATAGCGACATCAACAAAGGATTAACGAGAACAGGAATACATGCACGGAAAACCAGTGCTTCTATGCGATGCTTAGTATAACAGCAACTTCAAAGGTATACATGGCCCTAGTTCAAGGTAGCGCAGGTTCAACCGATGAGCGGTCATGAATTTAGACATGTAAATCACATTCTGAATCCGGTTTGTCATTGCTTACTCTTTGCTCATATGCACGTCATGATGTCGCACAAAACTGTTATACAAACTTAATCAACAACTTGTAATTGTAAATAGAAGCTACGGTGGTTGTTACTCACGTAGAGCCACCCACGAAGCATCTGGCAACAAAGGAGTAGCTTATAAGTTGCCTCCTTAAAAACACTAAGGAACGTCTCAGGGCAGCAAATACAAGACTAGTAAATGTCCTGGTTAGCTAAATATTACTAATCAGGTAATAAAGCGCCAGAAAAAAAGTAAATGTGTATATTTCCTAATTCTTTATTAACTCTACTAGGGTGTAGCAACATAAGTTTCCATAATCTGATATGTAACATTAAGACCGACTAATATTGGTTCAAGATGAGTGGATTCAGATTTAGAATGGTAAGATAAACGATATTTCTACATTAAAATAAAAATACATATTAAGGTTAAACAGTGGCATAATCAAATCAGATAAGGCGTCAGTAATAAAAAAAATTACAGCATAACCACGGAGTGAATGATGATGAGTGGGCGAAGCTCGGGATGTTCATCGTAGACCGTGCCGAGTTCCCGATTAATTTAGTTAACGCGCGCGCTACGCATCCTTATGGTTCAACTATGCACAAGTGAAATCTCCCACCGGCACCTCATTGCAAGTCAAGCTCCAGTACGCCTACATATATATATAAGCCGCCACGGTGGTGTAGTGGTTACGGTACTCGGCTGCCACCCAAAACACGCGGGTTCGATCCCGGCCGCGGCGGTCGCATTTTCGATGGAGGCGAAAATGCCAGAGGCACGTGTAGTGTGCGTTGTCAGTGCACGTTAAAGAAACCCAGGTGGTCTCAATTTCCGGAGCCCTCCATTACAGCCTTTCTCTTCTCTCTATCTCTTTCACTCCCTTTGATGATGATGATTGTGGTTCGGTTAGGGAAGGACGCTAATTTCTGCAGCCCATGTAGGGAGCACGGATAAGCGTCCGTGGGGGTGCGGGAAAGGGAGTGAAAGACATAGAGAGAAGAGAAAGGCCGTAGTGGAGCGCTCCGGAAATTTAGACCACCTGGGGTTCTTTAACGTGTCACTCCCTTTCCCCCAACCCCACGGACGCTTAGCCGTGCTCCATACATGGGCTGCAGAAATTAGCGTCCTTCCCTAACCAAAACCACAATCAATCAATCAATCAATCAATATATATATATATATATATATATATATATATATATATATATATATATATATATATATATATATATATATATATATATATATATATTGTCACGATGCAAGAACAAGGACGAAGAAGATGATCTCGAGGGGAACAAAGGAGACACAGGAGTGGGTCGCAGGCTGACGGTCCGCCATTGGGGCTGCACCGGCTAATCACTCCGTTCTAGAATACACTACCGTTGGAAGCGTATTCCTGTGCCCGTTTCATTTTGGTGGAGGTGCTGGCTACCGCGCAAGACGGAACTCCGCAGCGGATTTGTCATCAACCGCTGTACCATGGCCACCGACGACCAGGCCTCTGGATCAAACTCGGCGCCGTCAGCATCCCAGACGCCACAACACACAGTCGTCCTGACTCACCCCCCTGACCCTGGAACTTTTTCGGGCAAGTCCAACGAGAACGTGGAAAAGTGGCTTGGCCTCTACGAACGAGTTGCCGCGCGCAACCGATGGGACCCCACGGTGATGCTCGCAAACCTTCTCTTCTATCTCCAGGGGCCAGCGCGCATATGGTTTGACACACACGAAGAAGAATTGACCAGTTGGGACGTATGTAAGCAGAAATTGCGCGATCTCTTTGACCCGCCTGCCGGTAGCAAGTCCGCTGCCGTGAAAGACCTGTCCTGTCGGGCCCAAACAGCCACAGAGTCGTACGTCGCTTACATCCTCGACGTTCTAGCTCTTTGCCGCCTCGTCGACTCCACCATGACCGAGATTGACAAAGTAGGCCATATCCTTAAGGGCATCGCCGCTGACGCGTTCAACTTGCTCGTCTTTAGAGACAGCTCGACATTGGACGAAATTATCAATGAGTGCCGCCGTTTCGAACACGCCAAGAGCCGTCGCATAACCCAACAGTTCACGCGGCTTCCAAACACCGATGCCACGTCTTCGTGCGAAGACACTCATCAAGCCCTTCAACCGAGCACCGCGGATAGCGTTGTACGCATCGTGCGACGGGAAATCGAGGCTGCGGCACCATCTCTCGTACGCCCATCAGAGAATGCAGAAGCGACAGTATCTTTCATCAAGGCAGTTGTCCGCGAGGAACTCGCGAACGCCGGCATTCAGCCGGTGTGCTCCATTACCAGGCCTCCAGTCACCCCTGCCGATTCGCTTCGTCGGCCATCACCGACGTTTCGACGATACCGAGATCCAGCCCAGTGGCGAACACATGACGACAGGCCCATATGCTTCCATTGTAGCGGCGTGCGTCACATTTCTCGCTATTGCCCTCACCGCCAGTCCACGTTTTCACGATCTGCGTTTTTCTATCGCCGAAATGACAGCCGACGTCCACCGTTCAGTGCCGCGCCGAATGATTCGATGTATTGCGACTCTATGTACCGTGACCAGTCCTATGGCGACTCGTACCGCAGTCCTCCTGCATCATTCGGACGCTCGAACCGTTCACCGTCGCCAAACGATCGTCGATC
>JABSTT010005562.1:0-18458 GCA_013339685.2 Hyalomma asiaticum | reverse complement strand
TTGCGCTGTACAAAGCCGAAATTCAATTTCTGACGCGCCTTGTTTGAATGATTTTTTGTTCTGTTTCCGGTTCTAAGGATCGCTGTGACGATGCGCCTGCGCAGCTTGCTTGTATATATACTGGTTGATCTGCGTTCAATTAATCAGTTGTTAGTAGCGCCTTTGTTGTTTGTGGTCCTTCTCTACCGTGTGTGTTTCCTTTGCGCTAAACTACGATGAACGTGAAGAAAAGGGCCTATTCTGCGAATATAAAAGAAGCATAAGAAGACGTTCATCAAGAAACACAAGAATAGGAAGCGGACATGGGAAAGCTCTCACGGGGAAACAAAAAACGAAATAGGCTTTATAATGAGCCAACAACCAAGCATAATTCAGGACACCGAAGTAGTAGGCAATATAAAATGCACCGTTCCCAGAACCGTAAGGGCGATGACTTTACTTAACCTAAAGAAGACAAGGAGTAGATTAGTTGGAAGGAAAAAAACGCAAACCTAGACGTAATCAAAGCCTCTGAAAAAGAAACTCGTAGCCTTAGACCAAAATGATGATGACTGAGAAGTAAACAAAGCCTTAACGAAAGTGATCTTCCGAACAACAATATAAGTACTTCAGGAAATATATAAAGACATCTAGTATTCCTCTGAGCTGGAAAAATGCTAACGTAATTTTAATACACAAGAAATGAGACATAAAATAGGGAAATAATAACACCAATCAGCTACTCCCAGTATCCCAATATCTGCTTGTGTCGCTGAAAATCACCTCGAAAGATGACAGGCTTCTTCAGCGCCACAAATGTAACACCCCTTCTCCTCCCTCCTTCTTCCCCTCACGCTCATTTCTTCTCCACTCACTCCTCTCATGATGGTTGCAATGCAGGTTTTTGTGAATTCCATTCAAATTTCTCGCGCTTGCCCTGCTCTCGCGCCATCTCTTGGGAGCGCCTGTTGTTCTTGGCTTAGAGCCCGCTACTAAGCTGCGGCTTCCTTCGGCTTGTTTTAGGTGCGAAACACCACATGGCCTCAGTCTGTCGGCGTCTCCTGTCGGCATGTCCTGCGTCGTCGTTACGGTAAAGCAAGCTATGGGAAAAAATTAACACACAGTTGACAAGAAGAAGTACCACTCACCAGTATTCGTACACACAACTACCTGAGGTGCGGTGATCAGAGCTGGAACCTCTACCGACCACACCACTGACATATTTTGCATTATTTATTATTATTATTATTATTATTATTATTATTATTATTAGTAGTAGTAGTAGTAGTAGTAGTAGTAGTAGTAGTAGTAGTAGTGTTGTGGCTACAGGCGGTGTTAGCCTGGCAGACCTGGCTGGCTAACACATGTGTGTCGGTGGTGTGATCCAACAGCGCGAAGAGGCGTCGTTGGATCACACCACCGACGCACATGTGATACATGGAACAGGCCTTATATCTTCACTATATTGCTTTACGGTTTCCATATGACTGATATCGGGTTAAACCTAAGGCGTTTAGCAGGCAAAATTAATCTTACGTTAACGTTGTCTTCCTTCCACTGCACTCTTGATTCGCAGCGGGGTTAGCGCTATCAAGGAACGATAGTGTCATGCGAATGCGAGCCGGCAGCTGACGCTTCGGTAATAGCTCGTCGATCGCAGTGGAGGTAGCGGCTTTGCGGCGTCCTGCTGGCGCTTTCCTCGCACAAAGTACAAGCACGGCCGCAACAGAATGTGTATCGTGTCGTCAGTTGTGTTCGTCGCGCTCTGCTGAAGAAATTGAAAGGCAGCCGCCGACAAGCAAATGGTGCGTCTTTTTGCTGCAGCGGAGTGTTCACAAAAGGATCCGCTGACAGACCGTTCGGTTCCGCTTGCAAGGTTTCACCGTTTGCGGAGGAATTGCAAATTGCCCATTAGTGGTGCTTCACTGCATGATTCGCACCTCTTTATCGCCATGTGCAACGGTATCTAACTCGTAGCCTCTCTTTGGCGTCATTTTATAATACGTTGATTTTTGCTTTAATAACATAAACACCAGTTCAATGTGTATTACTAATTAAATAAACGCTGCGGATCACGGTTATACATATATATCTTGCCTCAACTGGGCCTGTGTGTTCCTTTGCGCTGTATAATGTTGACGTGTATGACTTCGTGATACCTCTGCCAGTAGCTCGCTTGGCCAGGCGGTCGAATCGAGTGACAGACAGACAGACAGACAGACAGACAGACAGACAGACAGACAGACAGACAGACAGACAGACAGACAGACAGACAGACAGACAGAGTAGTTCGCGTTTAGACACCCCAAAAAGACTATCGTCTTTAAGAATAATAACTGGGGCCTAACGTCCGTAAGCCACAACATGATTATGAGACACGTCGAATCAAGGCCTTTGGAAAAGTAGGAGAGCCATAGCTCAGGAACGCGTAATTAAGTATCTACGCCAGTAGCAGTACAGTGAAATATGTAAGAATTTCGAAGCAGTGATACGCCTTCATTCCCATTGTGTTTCTCTCGTGTTTCTCGTCGGCGTTTTCGAATTACTTTCGATTAATTTGATGACGTCACGCGATTATTACCCCTCTATCTTTTATCTATTAATCTGGGCTATCTTAACGGTACTTTATCTGGGTCAATTTCAACCGGTTCTGGTCATTTATTAGCACACTTTGACGTTTTTTTGCAACTCCTGTTTTTGGAGCGTGAGAACGAAAACGGGCTCCTAATGTGCTCCGGACCTGCGCTGCATGATGGTTCGCGCTCACGTGCCAACCATCAAGCAGTGTCGGTGATGTTAGCGCGCATGCATGTCCTCCAATACTGGTGAAATTGATCAAGTGCCCCTACTAAAGATGTAAAAAAAATGAAGAAACTACGGGCCAAATTTTTTATTGCATGCACTCACTTACCAGAATTATCAACCCTGGCAGGAAACTTGTCCACCGGATACGGCTGATAATGAGCAAATGATGATGGCCATTGAATTAATAAAGCTTGTGAAAGCGATACGATCACCGCAATCGAACACTTCATCATTTTAGTGGGTCGATTGCCGGAAGTACCTGCAGAACAAAGCGTCCGGTCAAAGATTCGTAAAAGGTAAGAAACGTACCATGTTACAGGCTACATTCAGTAGAGCATGTCAAGCAGCCGCGCAACTCCCTCACCGAAGTATTGACAAACTACAGCGTAATCTGTTGTGGGCTCGTTACAATGGCCCATTTCAGTCGAGGTGGTTCCAAGGATCAAGGAGCTGAAAGAATACAACTTCGACCGTTGTCCTAACAACATTGCTGTAACTGTCCGTGTTTCTACAAGAAACGCAAAACAAGACACCAATCAGGAAAAGGAACGCCCGTTTAAAAAAAAAAAAAACGTTAAGGCACTCCCAAGCTAAGACAGAATTAACATTGAAGTCCGCCTATAATATTTATTCAGATAGAACATGCGAGTTATAGTGTGTTCCTTCACTTTTATGATCACAAACTCTCATGATCCAAAGTGAATCATGTTGAGGGTGTTGGCTTCAATGCTTTTGTTAGCTGTCTGTGAGTTTGCACTGTACCTAAACTTCTTCAAGCACCTGAAACAGAGATGTAAAGGATCAGGTGTGATAGGAGCATATTATCTGTGAGGAATTTATAAAACATGTGGTTGTTAAAGACTAAGCGGTTCAGTAAAAAACTCGCGTAGCCTGTTTGAGAAAGGCAGCGTGCGGTAGTTTCAGAAGGACTGTTCTAGTATCAATTGCTTATGTGGGGAATAAGGCTGAAGTACCACCTCCGTAGTGAGATAACTGCTACTTAGTCACGGCAGCACTTCGTATGACCCGAATCACTAACGGACACAAGTGAATTAAGAAAATCTGCACATTTAATTTACACTAAGATTTGTTTTGTGCAGGGGGTTGTTATTTCCACCCTAGCAACGGCAGCCTCGCTAACTTTCTGGACAGCATGGCTTCGGCCTCCACACAAGACTCGCGAGGTAGAAAAGCCTGTGAACAGCTGGATGAGCCGAGAAGTTCGAGGCAAAGTGAATAAATACAGCCTTCATTTCAAGAACGTCCTGCAGCATGGCGATAGCTCTGCTCAGTTCATCAAGTTACCGAAACATTTCCACTCTCACGTGAATATGTACGGACCGTTCAGAAGCCAAAGTTTTGTTATTTGCCAACTCGTAAGGACGGCCGGCGTGCCTTTGCGTATCTTGACAAAAAAGTTCTTCGTTTCACCGTTCACACACGTACGCTAACTTCCAACCAAAAAGGACAAAAACGAAAAACGAGATACCCGTGCTCACAACCGTATAGCGATAGAATAGATCCAGACTAAAATTACTGCACGAATGAGATACAAATGTATTTGTCAAACGTACCTCAATATAGAAGAGAAGCTCAGGGAAAGATGGAGGCTTCTGTCGGTGAACAGATCGCTAAAAGCTATTGAGGACAGGGAATGTTGCAGGCGCCAACGTTTCGACAAGTGAACTTGTCTTAGTCGGGAGAGTCGCTGTCCTGAAGAAGACAAGTCCATTTGTCGAAACGTTGGCTCCTGCGACGTTCCCGCTTCTCAATCGTTTTTAGCGATCTGTTCATAGGTACCTCAATATAGACCTACATATCTCTAAGACGTATCTCTAAGATACTACCGCGATGCTATTGTATTGCGGCTACTGCTCAGTCCCGATGAACTGTAGCCAAGCGATTCCCCGGGAAATTATCATACCTTATTCGCCTATTTTCGGGTAATAAGCTTGAATATGAATACGCATAAGGGGTTTGAGAAAAAATACCACGAAAGTAACTTTTCAGTATGCAGAAGCGGATGCAGAAAGAGGGAAACAGTCGGCACAGTGAAATGGAAGAAATTGAGTTAGGAGCAGCACCAACCTGAAAAGCAGGCAGCCAACAGAAAACGCAGGCTCTAGTTGCTCCTAAAATACGAGGAAATAATTCGAGACGTAGAGAAGCATCATTTTTTTTGCGCTTCCACTCAACCTGGTAGCGAGTTTCATGGGGGCTTGCACAACAATGCCAATTTCCGGATCACTTGTCAGTATAGGCAAGTAGACAAAGAGAGATCTGCAAGAAGTGTGCAATTGTCTCTTCGGATGCTCGTGGGCCAAGCTTCGTAATGCACAATACAATAAGATCAGCCAACATAGAGGAGCGCGCACTATCTAGTCGGCACGAGCGTCCGAGAAAATATTTTCCTGCAAAGAGGTAGCATCTTATTCGCTTTCACAGAAGCTCTCAGCCTCTTCTAGATGTTCGCTCAACACCGAGAACCTCTGGAAGTCTTGTTTGTCTACAGGTAAACACATGAAGTAATTGAAGCTTGCACACCTCCGCAACATCCTCTTCCGGGTACTTGTGGTCCAAGCTTCATATAGAACAACGTGATGAAACTAGTTTGTGCACAGTATTCTCCGCTCACGCGAAAGCCAACCGCTGCGACTCGTGTTTGTTACTTGTGTCTCATTCATGTTCCGCGTTTAAATGACCGCAGAAATTTTGTCTGTATTTATCTGTCTGTCACACGATTCAGCCACCCGGCCAAAGTTTAAGCACTTGCTTAACGCCTAGCCATCTTGAACTGGTAGCTGCGTTCATACTTGTGAATATTGTCGATCGAAAAGCAAATATTACGCATAACTGATGCGTAACATCAATACGTTTTTATTAAGTAGTGTGTTACTTGACTACGAAATACACAGGTACGTCATTCTGAAGACTCTAGTGTTTGTTAGGCGGCGCTAGAAATGCGACGCTATGCACGAAAAAGGCCTCTGACGGCGATTTGGTGCTGCCCCCTGGCAGTTGCCTAGGAATTCTTCACAGGCTCACGTTTCCCGACGGCGCTTGCAGATGGCGCCCATATCTCACGCAGCGTAGTACGCCCGGCCGAAGACCATCGTCTTTCGGCGACATTTGCAGCGATGCAGGCAGATGCGCGGCCAATTTTTTTTATCACCTTCATTTCCTTACCTCATTGCTGTTGCAATGGATAGTGTATATTTGCGCTCGATGTATGTTTTTTTTTAGGAACATCTCTTTGCCGTGCTTAGCAAGCTTTCGTAGTTCAGCGGAACATTAAAATGCCTCAGAAACGTTGCCGACGTTATTTTTAATATCGTATATAAACGAGCTGGTATTCAGCACAGTCAGTTTACTGCAGAGTTTAATATCGTGGATATGAACACAGGAAGTTTCACAGCTGAGCTCGCTTAGTCGACCATTTGCGGTATTTTAGCGTTGTGCTTAGATTACGCTGGTCAAAAGGGCCGAAACCGAAGTCAGTGCGAGGCCATGATAAGCGGTGAAAACTCTAAGTGTGTAATGTGCGTGTGTTTTTTGTAGGAGCCTGTGTTGGTTGTGTTTATCTTGAAGGTGCCGGATCGATCGCCTCAGACACGCCTACGTTTCCATAGCGCGAAATCCGAATACACAAACACGTAATAAGGAAGAAAAAGAAGAGAAAATCAAGAAGTGCAACAGTGGTTCGATTGAGTTGCACGTTAATAAACGACAACTCAACAATAGGTGAGTAATGGGCAGGCCACGTGATCAGAAGGGTACATAACCAATGGACAGTTAGAACGACAGAATGGATAACAAGAGAGGGCAAGCGTAGCCGCGGACGACAGAGTCAGATGGGGGGATGAAATCAAGAAATTCGCAGGCATCAAATGGAATCCGCTCGCACAGGACAGGTAAGGATGGAGAGCCTTCGTCCTGCAGTGGACATAAGATAGGCTGATGATGATGATGATGATCTAAGATGAGGAAAGGAAGAAAGGAAGACAGAAACACGCGAAGGAAGAAGAACAACTGATGACGTGCCCAGGACGAGCGCGCTGGTCTAACTAGCACAGCTTGTATGCTCATCCGCCTTAACGTAGTGGAGAGAGCGGCCATTTTTAAACGCGGCGCTCTCAAAATCACTGGTTCTGTCGTCGGCGTAATACAGGAGAGTAAAGGGAAGCCTATACTACATGGTGGTTGCTATGCGAACACCGAGGGGCTCGAAATAGTTTAAAGCAGATCAATTTCGAACTTGTGGGTTGCTCATTGCCGCCGTGAGTGCATTTAAATAGCGCTAAATACAAAGAAAGCAAGATAAGAAAGAAAGGAAGAGCGAAATTTCGCTAGTGCGTGGCGACAGTCCAGGTACGGTGAGTAGTA
This sequence comes from Hyalomma asiaticum, assembly GCA_013339685.2. Taxonomy (NCBI): domain Eukaryota; kingdom Metazoa; phylum Arthropoda; class Arachnida; order Ixodida; family Ixodidae; genus Hyalomma; species Hyalomma asiaticum. The sequence continues at coordinate 11,291 of JABSTT010005562.1, read as the reverse complement.
ATAATCGAAGGTACAGTATCCAAACACCACACTGCAAGTGACAAATGGCACAACGTATTCGTGGAGTACAAATATATGACTAACGTGACCGATGGGTTATGAGAAAAATCACTTCACAAGTGTGGCAGTTACGTGAACGTGAGCAATGTAAAACATCCTCGCTAGTGCGACGGTTTTCACGGCATGAGACCGGCTTGTTTTAAAAAGCATTTTATAGCGAGTTGAAAACAGCGCGTGAAAGAATACGATGACACGCGAAGAGGAACAGTGCTGTGCACTCTTTCGCTCCGTCTATGTCATTTCCCGTCCGCAATCTCAGCGCTGTTTTCCTCTATGCAAAAATACATCGGCCTGTCGAATTTATTGCGCTGCAGCAATAAGAGGGTATTGTTCTTTCGAGCCGAGTTGCTCTATTTTGCACTGGGCCAACATTTGTATGCCGCGGTGTGATTGGATTGTTAGAAACAATGAGGTGGTATGTACGCTGCCTTCTCAAGACGGCCACTTTCTCAAGAATAAGGCATGGCTGCTTTCAGAGAAGCATCTGGAAAGGAGTGTGTCCTGCGCTAATGGACGCTGCAAAAAAAAAAAAAAACAGCTCAAGTAGCGCAGGGAATATCCAGGTAGTGACCCCTTATCCGAACCATGAGGCCGACATAACTGCGAGGATAACAAGGGGGTAAATTCTCAGATAATCAATGGGAGTTTCCCATTGTCCCTCAAGAGGAGGGTGTACAACAGGGGCATCTCACCGCTGATTACCTACGGGGCAGGAACTTGGAGGTCCACATAAAGGTCCAGATGGAGCGCCAGCGCATGATGAGGCCGTTCATCATGCGTTAGCGCTTCTATTTCGCTCACGAAGGAAGCACATGATTACCTATCGCTAGTTAAGGAGTGAACGCTTGATCTTTTGTGAATGACGCGGCGGCGCTCGAGGTATCAGCGGCGTTTCTGTTCTGTGTGTTCTTTTGCTTTATCTTGTTGTTATTGAAGGTGTATCCCATAAATATGCAAGCTCAGTCACAATACACTGTTAGTTGAAGTCAACACTCTCTCCCGTCCCTTCCTGGTCTGTGTGTCCGGCTTTTGTGTTTTTATGCTGTTTGTTCTTAGAGAATATGCCTCACCAACTAGCCTGCCATCTGTCGTTATTGAAGACAAACAAACCTTCTGCAACGGTCACCTCCTTCTTCAATGCTTCCACCACTAGGGTGAATGTCGCAAAAAAAAAGAAAGAAAAAAGGAGCCACGGAGCTCCACCTGGCCGTTGCATTGGCTGAACGGCGAGACTCTTTTTAATGGACTCCGTCAAGGCCCCTTGCACTCGGATTCCATGCCGTCGACGCACTGAGTTTTGGCCACGACCCAGCCGTAGACAGGTTCTCTGTAAAAATGTAGGTAACTTACAAAGGCACCGCGAAACAAGAGCATATTTATAGCATTTGTTCTCGACAAGCCGGGGTGCCAAGTACGGCTACTTCAGTGCTACGTGTGCTCGCGTCCTTTTTAGTTCTTCCGCGACACGTCACGAGGTTTCACGTGATCCGTTGCACTCCTCGATACGTCGTGCGCAGTTTCTGTAGAGGGGTTGATAGTAGTACGACTCGTGGACGACCAAGTCAGAGCACAAGGCAGTGACATCCGGGACTCCTGCAAGGAAATGGTAAATTTGCTGGGCAAGACCACTAAAAAGATAAATATTCTGATTAAACTAACGACCAAATTTCCAGAAATTCAAAAAGATGCCAATTTAACGCGAATTTTTGTATCCCGTAACGACAAAATTAATAATAATAATAATAATAATAATAATAATAATAATAATAATAATAATAATAATAATAATAATAATAACTTTGTTTCCGTAAACGATGGAGGAGGCTGCGGTTAAAAGTCGCTTGAAACACAAGCAACTTGACAGATGCCCGCAGCCACCTCTACAGTGCAGGTAGCGACAGCACACATGCACTGGAAAAAAAGAAAAGAAGATCCTCAAAAAACGCATACGCAGTACACAAAATATCCAGAAAAATTAATACAGGTTCATACAAAAACTACCATATAAGTAAGAAAAAGGGAAGAAAGAAGGATATTTCTCTTATTTACTATGCGAGTATGCATTGGTGAAATGTTCGCGCAGTTTTCGGGCAAAAGTTATAGCTAATTCATTGTCTGCAGACAATAAATTAGGTATAATTCCGTTGATAAATTCATTTGATCAATGATGATTGATCAAATGAATTGAAACGGCCTGGCAGTGCGTACGGTATTCTCTGCATAGTATAATTTGCCCGCGCAGTGGCCTCCTTCCACTGTTGTATGTGACGAGTGCGATATGAATGCAGATTTTAGCGATATTAGACAGCTCATGGAAAAATTTTAAGTTTTCTTTTAGTTCTCGTTTCAAAGCTACACTTAAATTATAATTATAAAGGCTAAATACGGGGATTATATTTGCTTTAAAAAAGAACTAAGAAGTATGGGAATTATATAGTGCATTAAAGAGTTCTCCTACAATTTTTTTCAGCATTATATGAAGTCTGAAAATTTGTATATGTCGTCGTACCCCATACAAAAAGAATAATATAAGGAAAAAAAAGAATGCGCTGTAAACAAGTTTTATTTTAATAGGCAATACATATGGGTGACGCGCCATCATACTGACCACACGGGATGACTTGCCTAAGCCCATTGGATGTGCACATCTGAAAGCATATTTTGTGTCACTCCCAGTATTTTCACACTACTTACTATGAAGAATACTTCAAATCTATAAAGAAGGGTGATGTGAATGCAACTTATGTGCTTGGATTTAGGTCTGAAAATCGCTGTGTTAGACAGAAAAATGTACTAGTTTCGGTGAGCATATCATGATAAAAGCAGCAATATCTGCTGCATGACTAGCCCCGCCACCCCCATGGCATAAAAACGCGCATTTGTTTTTCATACAAGTTATGGTTTCATGTCACACAGCGCCTTATATGTGCTAATACGACAAGAAAAAGTCCGTTTAAATGCGTTTTAAGGAGCATAAACGGAGTGTTTCCTAAAAGGGGCCCGTTGCATATCGCTTTGAATGAAGTGCATTGTCTTCTTTTTAGGTTGGTATAATTTGGCCAGGAAAAAAATTACAGCATATCCACGGAGTGAATGATGATGAGTGGGCGAAGCTCAAGAGGTTCATCGTAGATCGTGCCGAGTTCCGGATTACTTTAGTTAACGCGCACGCTACGAATCCTCATGGTTCAACTATGCACAAGTGAAATCTCCCACCAGCACTTCATTGCAAGTCAAGATCAAGTGCATATATATATATATATATATATATATATATATATATATATATATATATATATATATATATATATATATATATATATATATATATATATGGGTGGCCGGTGAACGGTTCCTTAACGCGAGCAGTCGGTATTTCTCAATCGGGAAACTCGTTAGGAGACGCGGCCTGCGCCAACGTTGTCTCTCTCGGGTGGGGCGCGTTCTCCTTCTTTGCGAGCTGGTAGAGCGTTCATCTAAGAAAGAGCGTTTCCATAGTCAACGCTCGTCTTTCGCTCTCTCTCTCACAAGACAGCACATGGAAGAGTGAGAGAGAGAGAGGCACGCGCCGGGAGAGTGAGAGAGGCACGCGCCGGGAGGCACGCGCCGAGGGCGAGCGCGTGCCTCCCGGGAGATACTGCCGGTTACGCCTGACGCCTGACGCAGGACAAGGTTAGACTAAGAGGAGCTTCGCCCCTAAAAAATGTTCAACTGGAGAAAATGCCGAAAACTGTTTAGTTCCGCATGGCAAAAAACAGCGCGCCTTTTCTTCTGCGGCCGGCCGCGACTCAGTACTTCCGAGTAATACGCCGGGAGCAGCCAGGGCGAGAGGAGCGTAGTACAAGGGAGCGACCGCCGCCGCCGCCGCCACTTTGTGAGAAAGAGAGACAAAAAAAAAATCTACACTACTCTGAAACCTGAGAAAGTGCATAGCATGGGCAACTCAGGGATGCCCGTGATGTTCCGGAGAAGTGCCGTGTGAGGAGGAATCGCTTCCTCGGCGAGGCGGTGGTTCGCATCGAGGGTAACGGCGGGAATCGTGAGCACGCGACAGTAGGAGACGAGGGTCGTCAACAATTAAGCTGCTTCTCTTACGCACCTAAAGGATTGATTGAAAATGTTACTTGTCATTTGATCCCGTCTACTTCAGTGTAGATAAAAAGAAGGCTCTGTGCGATCCGAAACGAAATCGAGAGCACTTCATGCCTTGCACAGTCGAATTACTCACCAAGCAGTTGAATCGTGCGAGTAAATTCACTTCTGAGGATATCCAGTGCCTTGGTTACACCTTGTTTTCCCTGGAACATGAAGATAAAAACAGTCTTAATGAAACTAATGCCCAATAACATACGCTTGGTTGTGATGAAGTAGCTGACATAATAGTCGAAGTAAAGAAGAAAAAGTGGACATGGGCAGGTCACGTGATGAAGGATAGACAACCGATGGACAGTTAGAACGACGGAGTGGATACTAATAGAGGGTAAGCGCAGCCGTGGACGACAGAGAGTAAGATGGAGTGACGAAATTAAGAAATTCGCAGGCATCAAATGGAATCAGGTCGCACAGGACAGGAAATGATGGAGAGCATTTGGAGAGGCCTCCGTCCCGCAGAGCACATAAGATGGGTTGATGATGATGATGATGATGATGTGTTAGTTTTAACTTGGGACGGATACTTGGTAGAAACAACTTAATGAGCAAACAGACAATGAAGCCTAGGAAAGCATAGGGGAAGTTACTTGTGGTATTGTAATTGTGGAGAAAGCAGAAAGGAATTAAAGTGGACGAAAAGACAACCCTGCCTTCGGTGGGAACCGAACCAACGCCCTTCGGATGTCGCGTCCGATGCTCTACCAACTAAGCTCCGAATGCGGTAGTCCCTCCGTCCACTTTATTGTGTATTTATGTACGTATTACCCTGGGAGTGTTAGGCAGCGCCATTCGTGGCCAAGGCGGCGTGTGCGGAACACACTTTCTTGCCAGGAGGCGTCACGTAGAACGTGAACTTAGATGGGATGGCTGCTGCCCAATAAGCCCTCGCATGCTACCTAAGGCACCAAGTCTGCCGCAACGAGGCCCAAGCTATGAAATAACGAAAGGGAAGGGGTCAAGGGCTCGTTCTTTATTTGTTAGAAACAACTTAATGAGCAAACAGACAATGAAGCCTAGGAAAGCATAGGGAGTTACTTGTGGTATTGTAATTGTGGAGAAAGTAGGAAAGAATTAAACTGGACGAAGAGACAACCCTGCCTTCGGTGGGAACCGAACCCACGACCTTCGGATATCGCGTCCGATGCTCTACCAACTGAGCAATGAGCAACTCAGGCAAATTTCGTTGTCATGCTTGGCACGTAGCGTACATAAGCGGAGCGCAAAGTTGCCTCTTACTCAGGAGCCCTCTTTCCAATTTCGCCGTAGCGCATATTACTGCAATTGGTGCGTAGATCGCACAACCCGTTTACTGCTGCCCGCTGCGCCTGCGTGCGCACCGTTCTCATTGAGGGTTTAGAGTTATATATGCAGTAATCTAACAGCTGGGGTCCCACCAGTTTGTGCGTCCTATTAGCACGCCATTGTGGCATTGAAGCCTAGTCATGTGACACAGTGGGCAGGGCATCGACTTCTGAGAGGAATGTGCAGCAAGCCGTTTTGAAAATAATGCGGGAGGGGTGGTTGAGGACCCCTTAAAGGGGTAAAACTGAATTTGATGGTGCCCGGGATGAGCCAGGTCTTTAATTTCAGCGCGGAGCTCAGGCGTTTGGCGCGATACGCTTGGACGAACACTGTATAAGATAAAACACCAACATTTCTTACTCGTTCTGGCTTCGTCATCGGCCACCTAGATACACTGCGCAGGAACTCTCTACAGTTGTATTGTTCCCAAGTCCCGCAATGGAAGCTCTATATTTGCATATTTACTCTTTCTGCATAGTTAAACAGGGCACCAAGACCAGGCTCTGCACCTGAGCTATTGCTATTGTGTACGCAGGTGAGGCAGTGCAGTATGAATAATTTCGGACACCACTCCTCTAGCGGGAACCTACACTGAAAAAGACAGCTTCAATGCTGGGGAAGCAACAATGGACAGTTTCTTCGGACTGTGGCCCAAAGGTCTATTGCAAACATCTGTCTTTTCAATAATTCGATATTTTACCACTAGGTATTTTTCAGCGCTTTGGAAGATCGCAGAGCACTTTATCAGGATGCTTACGTTGTAAGCGAGTCCCCAGAGTACGGGCCTTCCGATGAACACGGCGCGAGCCCCAAGGCTCAACGCCTTCACAACATCGCTTCCCGAGCGCACGCCGCCATCCATATAGACTTCCATACGGTCACCTACTGCAGCAACGACCTCTTGCAAGGCTTCCACCTGTAAAAGCGGCCCCGCCATATGCATTTTAGTCGCGATTGTAGCACATAAAACCTTAGTGGGTATTTCAACTACCTCCAACTGCGGACCAACGTTGAAAGTGGAACGAGGGCTCACAAGATCATCACTTATTCTGTGCTGAAAGGTTTATTCACAATTGTGCCTATAACTTTACGGCCGATGCTTGTGCAGCGAGAAATCAAGCTTTCGCAGGCACAATATTGCACAAATACTTACAGCTATGCTCGTCACCCCTCTTACCGTACGCTGATAACATCTTATTGCTCGTGCAGACTAAATCGGTAGAATATCGGTTTAATTATTTCCAAATTATCTTAAAGAAGCTTCCTCATAGATGTAGCACCATTATGGTATTTCCAAGCGAAAAGCAAAAACACCAGTATCTTCTTGAAGCAAACGACACGGGGCCAAACGAAGAAAACACATCGAAGCCCTTACCGTGGCAAGATCGCCGTCCAGCTGCCGTCCTCCATGATTTGAGACCAGGACAGCGGAAGCCCCATTCTCATAAGCCGTGAGTGCCGATTCAGCTGAAACCACGCCAACAGTTTTGCTTAGGACCGGCATATTGCGCACAAGGATACCGCACAGACGCGTGAGTTCCACATAAATGGGAAGAAACTAAATGCGCACACGCACAATTGCACACCGAATTCCCGAGCTCACACACTGGGAGAAACCAAAGCCAAACATGTGTGCAACTCCTTTGAGGAAAAAAGACTCAAAGATATCACGCGTTGTTGCTCTTACAAAACTCCTATATATAGCGGTATCAGAAATTGGGCAAATGTGGCCATATATAGCACATGCCCGTATGCGGCCGTATTTGCCCAAATCGGGATAGAAACGTATGTGGCAATGAAATGCACACACAAGAATGCAATGTAAGACTCAGATGTGTATTGGAGCCCCGCCACGGTGGTCTAGTGGCTAAGGTACTCGGCTGCTGATCCGAGGGTCGCGGGATCGAATCCCGGCCGCGGCGGCTGCATTTCGATGGAGGCGAAATGTTGAGGCCCGTGTGCTGTGCGATGTCAGTGCACGTTAAAGAACCCAGGTGGTCGAAATTTCCGGAGCCCTCCACTACGGCGTCTCTCATAATCAGAACTGGTTTTGGGACGTAAAACTCCACAAAACAACAACAACAGATGTGTATTGGACAAATACGAACAATACGGACACGTGCCATATATAGCCAGATATGCATATATGGGAAGTCAAGTCAGGCTGAGAAGAAGGGAGGGGAGGACAGAGAGTAAAGCATAGTATATATAGTCGGGTACAACTTTAGAAGGCAGCGGCATTTTCCCCTCAAAGGCGGATGAACACGAGCCTCCACCAATAGGCGCGCACCTCAGGTGACGTCATGAGCCGGTCGGCCGAGGACGCCGCCGTCGGAGAACATGGCCGGTGCCGTCGATCTTGCTCCGTAGCAGACGACGCACAGCGTTGTAGAAGGCACGGAGTTATTTTTCTCTCGCCATACGGCATGTGCTGTAGCATTTCCATCATGACAGTTTTACCAAAGCACTCGTAAGATGCACAAATCTTGTTTATACCGACAAATACATGTTTTAGAAGCAGTCACGATTTTTTGAGCGGGACTATTTCTTTAGTCGCAGAGGCAATTGGCTGCTGCGCTTCGGTCATCTGGGCGGGGCCTCTCCTGTCTTCTAAAGTTGTACCCGACTATAGGTCGAGAGAGTAAAGCATAAAGAAGAGAGTAAAGCAGAGAGTTAACATAATATATTGGTTGAGAGAGTAAAGCAGAGAGTAAATTAGAGAGTAAAGCAGAGAGTAAAGCATAGCACACAGCAAAGCATAGCGAGGGGTTGCGAAAGGGAAGTGAGAGAGGGGAGGAGTGATGCTAGGGTGAGGGTAGAGGGAAAGGAGGGGATAGGGTAAGGCGTAGAATACCCATGTCTGATATGCTATATCAAGGAGTTGGGAAACTTAAGTGAGGCTGAAAATTGGGGAGGAGGAAGGTCACCAGCTCTGCTGTGACCTAACCCTCCGCCAACAGTGTGCCCACAATTTTTGTCGGTCCTCTCTCTCCCATCTTTTTATTCCCCCTTCCCATTCCCCCAGTGTAGGGTAGCCAACCGAACGCATTTCTAGTTAACCTCCCTGCCTTCCTGTTTTCCCCTTCTTCCTTCCTTCCTTCCTTCCTTGTCCGTCCTTGAGTTGATGCGAATTGAAGTTCTATCGACCTCCTGCTGCGCAAACCCGCATTTCCCGATTGGGCTTGAGCCACATTTGATCGTGTCATTGTCAAATGTGACATGCGTGACAAGCCAATTCCTTCATCACTGTAGTGGAATATCGGCCGACATCATTGACCTCATCCTACGTGACTGAGGGCGTCTCTATCAGAGCAACGTATAGACCGTGCTTCTTCGACCGACGGCCATGTAGCATCGGCGGCAACAACATGCTCGGGAACCCATTTAAGTTTATGCCACACGTTGGGCTTATCTTCCTCATAAATGCTGCCGTAGCGACGATCGCTTTTTGCTGTAGCTTTCCATCATGACCAGTTTTACCAAAGCACTCGTAAAGATGCACAAACCTTGTTTATACCGACAAATACATGTTTTAGAAGCAGTCACGATTTTTTGAGCGGGACTATTTCTTTAGTCGCAGAGGCAATTGGCTGCTGCGCTTCGGTCATCTGGGCGGGGCCTCTCCTGTCTTCTAAAGTTGTACCCGACTATAGTGCGACTGATGTCACCATCTATGCTTAAAGTGCTGAAGCCGGCATTTTAAGAAATTATCGCGACTGGATAAACTGCACGCTTAGGCGGAATAATTGTCGGACTTTGTGCCTACTTTCATATAAGAAAACAAGAAAACACTAATCTTCAGTATTGTAAAAGCAAAAAAAAAAACACACAGGTGTTGCTACATATTTATTGAAGCGAGCAATCTGAAGTATCGCACACCCTTCATTGAATGCTGTTCGTGACAAGTGCAAATGAGAGTTCTTCAAGGCGTGGTTATGCACAGGTACTGGATGAAATTTTAATTTTCTAGTACGATAAGGTGTTTGTGTGCGAGTGCAATGCACGTTGAGTTGGCGGTGAATGTTCTATCGGGACAGTACAACGTTCTATCGGGACAGTACAAGCTTGGGTATGTTTGAAGCCGTTCCAATTGCAGTGGTAAACGTGCACCACTTGAATGGATTACTAAACCTTCGTTATTCCAGGGTGTGTTGACAAAACGGGATGGGCCAGGAGAGAATACACGCTTCCAACTACGCGTCTTTTACGCTCATAGTTGGGTTCCACCCGTTACGTGACGTGTGTCATCTAACTGTTATGGGTGGCATTCTTCGTGGTGCTGTAGATGAAATGTTTGTAACACCACGTTTATATGCCTCTGGAACTAATTACCTGCTGAGAAGAGAAAAATGACGTCCTTTTTGTTTCTTATATCGCGCTCCAGCACTGTTCGGAACGCGAGATATTGTTCGGTTCTTCTTTTTCTTAACTTTAGCAGCAAAGCCTTTCATTCTGTGTTGATTAACCACAAAACAAGCTAGCAAGACCAACACCACCAGCTGTTGTTGCCTGGCTGATCGTATTGGGGTAAATTTATTTCGAAGTGCATATTGGGCTTGTTAGCTAATGTTGTATATGTTGCAAGCTCAGAAAGACATATTTGACCCGTGCACTTTATTAAATCGATTACCTGCGGTATCGTCGGTCCATTAGGGCCGAGTAAGGATATTGTCTTTGGCATTGCTGCATTAGTAATGGTGCCGCATGATCACGTCAAGTGTCTGTACTCTTAGGCCACGCTGTACGAGATACCGCTTTGCTTTAATCATCGTGTCATCAAACTTCTTCCGAGTCCAAGTAGTTAGTATCACAGACCCAGTCCCTTTGAGCTCTCCAGAAAGGCATGGAGAGGAGTGCGGTGTCCTGCGTCTTCTCTACAACGTTCACAATTGATGTCTTCTATCTCTACGTGCTGATCAATGCTGACAACGTTTATGGCAACTCAGGCATAGACAGCCCTCTTCAGAAGTGTGTTAGCATCCTTTCGTACGGGTCCTACAACTCTGTTTTGGCGAGAGTAGCGTTGAGGTAATGCCTCAAACGAGTTGCGGTGCTCTGCATAAAACGGGTTTGATCTACTCTGAAAAGGGGAGTTAAATTTGGGACAAGAACGTACTCCCCCAAAGCGAGTGCCCAGCACTCTTTTTGTTCTTAGAGTATACAGATGAGTCCAAAGTGTAGAACTGGGTAAATAGAGCGCGAGGCCTGCAACCATATTCATTACCTCTAGCAAACACGCAGAGAGGTAGTTCGGAAGACTAAGGAAACTTCCTAGGTGCGCATTTAGAAACGATACTCATACTATTCATACTCATACTCGTACTATTCTGAAACATTCAGAAGAAACAAAACAAGAACAGAAATGCATTCACTAGAACGGAACGGAAATACACATCAGATGGATCATAAAACCTCCCATTTTCCCTAGCTAAGCTATGCGCATCGTAGGCTGCCGTTGAAATTCTGCTCCATGTGTTTATCGGACAGGGTACGCAATGCTGACGGGCCTTACCCACTGAAACACACACACACACACACACACACACACACACACACACACACACACACACACACACACACACACACACACAAATTGGCCGCGTATCTCCGTGCTTCACAGCAAATGCCGTCGAAAGACGATAGCCTTCTACCGGCCGTACTACATGAGTCCCGTTTCGCGTGTTTCTATTCCCCCCCGAGGAGTTGCGCAAGCGAGAGGGAAAACGAAGAGACGCGAGAAGAGAAAGGGACCGGCCGGAGTGGCGGGCGGCCGTTCC
>JABSTT010005561.1:0-16989 GCA_013339685.2 Hyalomma asiaticum | reverse complement strand
TCGCCGGCCACGCTGATTGGCCAACGTTCAGCGGAAGCCCAAACTATCCCTCATATTAGGCGGCCAAAGAATGAGGGGATTGGGTCGTCAAACGTGGGGCATCTGTGCGACAGGCAGTGTCCGGGAAGATGGCAACTCGAACCTTTTATGGCAACCCGAACTTCCTCTGAAACCACCATGCCATCGATCGGAGATTGCTTTCTTCGATAGCTGTAAGTGAAGCTCGTTGGCAAGCGGCGCCTCTCTCTGTTGTTGCGGGCATTTCCCACTCGAAAGAATTTTGGCAAGACAGCAAGACTTTTTGCGTGTTTTGGCATTGCACAAATGAGAACTTCCAAATTGCCAATGTCAGCACGAATAATGCATCATTCGAAGACCTCCCACAGTATATCGCATGAGGCTGCATTATAATAATGCAATAATACAATAATGAATTAATTACAAGTGAGCTTTCGATAAGACACTTACTTGAATGTTACAGTAAGCGCTATTTGTAAATTGGGCATCACCAAAACGCTTTCATGACTACTTGATATAAGTAAAATGACAGGGAAAAAAACTATATAACACTATCCAATTACAACATACTGTTGTTTGCCGTCGACCGCTATAACAGCGGGTTACAATATTAATACCAAAAAAATTGTGGCTGATCCCCCTGTTATAGGAATCGGTATAACACGAAAGTGAAATGACCGAACTGCACCGAACTGCGCTTTCGGGGTAGCGTAGCCTAAGCGAGGGCGCTCACACTACCCTGCCCAGGCCAAACTATAGGTGTTCTTTGGAGCTATGACGATATTTCGCTGTACCGATTCTAGGTAGCAGCACGGCCCCAGCCAGCGGAGAACACGACGAAAAGGAGAGATATGGAGAATGTTTAAATGAAGGGTTATAAGGCGCGTTCGTCCTCCTCCTAACATGGCCAAGGATAACTCATTGGTAGTGCGGCGGGCACCTTTTGTTTCGGTTAGAGTGATCGTGGGTTCGATCCCGGCCGCGTTAGTGAAAATATTTGTTTGCTTCTTCCTTGTCATTGTGTACGTACATTTGAATGCATCATATCCGTTACGGAAGTGACTTAGTAAAGCCGCCGTGTACGCCGGCATACACACTTTCGTGTTGATATAAATACATGCGACAAAAATGCTTAAGGGTAGAATTCAATTTCCATTTATACCAAGTGCCGTACAGCATATCAGGAAGCTCAGTCGTGCCTCGAAGTAACGCTAAACTTTCAAGAGAACGTTGCGTTGCTTCACAAGGGCCGGTATCGTGGGTGTCATATGATAAAACAGTCATCATCGAGAATGCAGTGCGCGAGCACCTTTTCTTTCTTTTCGCGTTTCGAATATTCAAGCGCAGCGGGGAGGGCCACCAAACCGCAATCATCATCGTCCGTAACACCTGCAGGCTCCTTTCTAAACGCACTGCAAAAGAACGTGTGAACACACCTGAGCCATACGAACGCCTCGAAATTTCTTCCGTTGAAAAAATGAAACGAAGAGAAAAGCAAGTAAGAAACAAAGACAGAATAAACGACACAAACAAACGAACACAAGAAGGAAACAAAAACATGGAAAGGAAGGCGGCCATAAAAGATTCTGAATGACTAAACAAATAAAAAGAAAGCAACCAAGGAAAAGAGAAAGAAAAACATATACACACGCCATGCTTCACAAAAGGGCTCCAGTCCTCTTTAGGAAATATTTTTGAATAATGCTTCATGTGGCAGAGTGAAAAAAAAAAGAGCCTGAATCTTTGTTAGAAATCTGCACGAAGCCCAACACAATGTCTGTAACACTTGGCTTGGAATGATTTAGCAATAATCAGACTCTGCTGGCCGCGCACTGCAGTTGTCGGGTCCTCGTAGATAAAAAATTGGCAGATCCAACGTGCAGTGGGAATCAAGGAAATGCGAAGCACGCAAAAGGAACGTAAAATGGATTTGCATTGTTGTCTCGCTATACCGAGTTTGGTACATATGAACGAAACGGCCACAAGAGCACCAAGACTGTGGCATGTAAACCACGCCGCTCATACACGCATGTCATGATTCTAACGTTATGACTTGTCATTGCGTCTGTCATGCAGTCGTGTTGTGGCATGGCAATTTTCGTAAACATCCGGGGCCGAATTCACAAAACTTCTCTTTCGTAAGTGCTTTATGCTATTGGCCAACGGGCTTCGCTAATGATATGTCCAGCATCAGGATTGGCTGAAATTTTCTCTTACGAACATTTTTGTCGTAAGTTTTTTTTTTGTGAATACGGGCCCCGGTTAGCGAAACGGCCAGAGAGAGAGAGAGATGATGGGCGGAAGGCAGGGAGGTTAACCGGAAGAGAAAATATCCAGTTTGCTACCCTGCACTGGGGAAGGGGTGAAGGGAGACAGAAAGAGATGGAAACGGCCAGGAGAGCACAAAATCGTAGGCGGCTAGATAGATAAATAGATAGATAGATAGATAGATAGATAGATAGATAGATAGATAGATAGATAGATAGATAGATAGATAGATAGATAGATAGATAGATAGATAGATAGATACGCTCAAACTTGCTGAAGTTCGCTAAGAAATGCTTCGCATTTAAAAAGCACTGGGGCCGGATTCACAAAGCTTTCTCTTACGGGCGATATTCTTAGCTACGAAATCTCTTAGCGACAAGGCATGCGATAGGAAGGGTGCGCATTTAACATATTCGACACTATTGAGGGCAAGGAGGAAACGTGAAAGCAGACGGAACGACAACAAAAGAAAGATGTGTGGTCACATGATAGCCTCGCAGCACTCAAAGCGTCTGGTGTCGAGTTTATGTTATAATCGCGAATCGATCCTCGCTGCACCTCATCTTCCTGTTCCGGGCGTCTGCTACAGTGCCTATGCACATCGCGCTGCAGCAGACGCCCGCGTGGTCAGCGTGAACCCGTGCGCTAGCGCTTTATCAACGACGATAGCTCGAAGAAGAAAAAAAAAGAATGACGCCCTTGGTGACACCGGCAGGTGCCGCCGAACAACACGACCGGAATCATGAAGCCGCAATTAAGGTAAAATATTAAAGGTGGGCAGATGTCACTCAAGGTTTGCTCCTTTCACTGCCATTTCAGATGCATTTTGATGAATATGCACTGCCTCGCAATTGATTCGGGTCGTTCGTACGCAGTACTCTTATTTACATGATAATGTCTTGTAGCTCGACGTAAATTGTTGTTTCGCTAAAAAATCTTAGAACAAACATCGATGCAGCTTTTGAGGCCATATAAAAGCTGTTCGGCTTGACAAACAAGTTCCAAAAATGCATCCTCCACGTGATGTGTGAAATTGAAGCCATGGATGGATTTCAATAAATCCGACATACCGAAAGATACATATGCTTATAAATAGGCCCACTTTGAATAAATTAGTTATCAGATTTTTGAATACTACAGCTATTTCATGACTCACTGAGAAAATTCGGTAATTTAGGTAGTGTTTGTATCTTTAATACGTTAGTAAGTGCTGCTTTTGTAAATGACGGCGTATGCAGTTAAGAAGTAACAAAAAGGAGTCCAAGGCCCCGCCACGGTGGTCTAGTGGATATGGTATTCGGCTGCTGATCCGAGGGTCGCGGGATCGAATCCCGTCCGCGGCTGCTGCATTTCGATGGAGGCGAAATGTTGAGGCCCGTGTGCGGTGCGATGTCAGAGCACGTTAAAGAACCCCAGGTGGTCAAAATTTCCGGAGACCTCCACTACGGCGTCTATCATAATCCTTGAGTGGTTTTCGGAGGTTAAGCCCCAGAAATCATGAAAAGCGAGACGTCATCTCCCCCCCCCCCCTTTTTTTTTGTGCGCACGCGCAGAAAGAGCCTTCCATAGCTTCCTTTCGTTGCACAAGTTAATTTACTTCTTTTTTATTACGTTATGCCGGACATTGAGTGCTAAGCGCCTTAAGAGGGAGAGAGCGTTTATCGCCAGCGACGTGAGAGCATTGGCCAACTGCTATTGTAAGCTCCTCAATAGCCGAAACGAAATTTTCCGTGTGTGCGCGAACTTCAGACGCCTCTGACATACCCGATTGCTGTTTAGCCATCGCCATGCCGAAAGCGCTGAAGCCGAATTTTTCCGCCACCGAAATCTTTGCGCTTTTGACAGTGTCACAAAATAAACCGTGGATGCTTCGTCGTACCTAAGTCATGCGACAACTGAGGTAAACCTTGTAGCATATAAGACTAGAATATTGCCATTGCTGGAATACGCATGTCCGATATGGAAACAACACACACGCAGAAACATTGCTAAATGTGAACGCGTTCAAAATAGGGCTTTACAATTTGTTTTTAACTCATTCAAACGAACGCAGTCGGTAACGGCGTTGAAAGAGCTGCGCAAGCATCGATTCCTAATGTGCAGGAAAGAATGCGCTTCAACAGCCTGAATGTTTCCTTTCCAGATATTGTATGGGAAATATGAAACCGAAATAGCCAAAACATTAATTATTGACACATCACTTTCACGCAGTGGCCCCAGACATTACGTACAGCCTTTGAGACACAACACACATTCTTTTAAAAACTTCTTTATTGTGTAGGCTATCGATGCGTGCAGCAGGTTACCGCACGATGTTGCAACGTTCAATGAGGTTAAAATCCTTGAAAGGGCTTTGCTGAGCGATTTTACCGATTGTACTTAATGTCGTTTAATAGTGTCGGAATAGCAATTTATATATTCGAAAGCATTGTCTTGTTGAGTGTTCTGCTGAACAAGTTGATATGTGTGTCGTTAAATAGCACCTCGTGCACTTATTTCATTACGTTTCTTTCTGAATTTTTATGGTTTTTTAAGTTCCGTGAAAGAAACTACAATCTCTTTGCATTTTTTATTAACAACTGCATTTGTGCCTAATATTGAAACTCCTGTTTTGGCCTGTACGCCATAGAGTGTCAATAAATAAAATAAATAAAATAAAAAATGCACAACAGAACGTATCCGTGTGTTATTTCAGGTTCCGCACATTAGCCGCTAACGCAAGCAAAGTGACGGTGTGGAAGGGCACAAAGGCAAAGCGTAGCGCAGTCGACAATTATGTTACCTGTTGCACTGCTTCCACATGGTCTCTGCCTCTTCAAAAGACTTCGAAGTGTCAACACAGCACCTACGCACACGCCTAGGTCGTATCTTTCTAAACACGGAGTTATCCTTGAAGTAACGCGCCCAAACACAGTCGATGCGAAACGGCGAACGCCACAAAAACAAACGACCACAAAGCAAGGCAAACGAACTGACCGGTCTTCAAACACACAATGCAGGCTTCCTAAATGTGAGTCCACGGCGGCACACTGACCGCGGTTCCCTGTTCACGAGCACAAAGGCAGAGGCTTCAACAGTGTTCACCGCTCAAATAGAGACACTGGCGATGGTTTTCACAAAACTTTCACGCACCGGAAAAGCGACGGCATTAACAACACATCCCATGGAATCGTAGAGGAGCTCAAGCAAGAAACGTTACCACGAAACAACACCCACATACTGTGTTTACGTCGCCATGATGCTCTTTTCGCCTTAAGAGAGCTCTTAAAAAATACTTCCGTGTTCTTTGCGGTGATATGAAAAATTCTCTTATGTGCGAGGGGGATAATGTGACGACCACCACAGAAGTGCGCGGTGAAAGAAGTGAGTGACATCATTTTAGTGACGTCATAAAATGGCCTGCTGTAGAGAGTTGCCTCGTTCTAACCAATCACATGCTTGGCCTCTCGCTCAAACCGTCGTCTGCTGTCGTCGTCTGCTACGATATTTATGATGCCTGGCGTAGGCTTGGGTGTGATGCACGGCATATCACTACGCGATAACTTCGGTTAGGTTAACATTCCAGCCACAATACGCACCTCAAGGGACGAAGCGGCCTTTTGCTGAGACTCTGACGTCCAATTAAAAAGAAACTAATTGTCAAATGCGCGAGTGCAGTCGAGGTGACATTGCACTGCATTAGCACAGGCTTTCGCGTGCATTTTAGGCGCTTGCATTCCGTCCTAAGTATTTGCCATAGCGAAACCTTTTCATTTTCTTTTACGGACAGTGAATGTCTATTAAACTCAATTTATTTCTCAGTTTATGCGCAAAATCACACATATCTTGTATGTGCGGATATGTTGAAGCAATATGTTTTCAGTAAATCAGCCTATAATGTACAGCGGAAGCTGCATTTGGGTGAGCGTTCCTATTGGGAAATAATAAAGACCACTGCAGCTAGAGAAGCTGTAAACGACATAAGGAGTTCGTGAATGGCTGACTGGAGCCTACTGTTCAACTTCCATTCCAATAGTGTGCGACAGAATTTTGTCCGTTCCCTTATGGTGGTACATGTGCGACCAATGCTGCAACGGCAACACAGCTTGTACGCCTTATTGGGAGACGCAACAAAAACAAGCTAAATATATTGACCATACACCGCACCGATTTTGGCATCAAGCA
Source organism: Hyalomma asiaticum (assembly GCA_013339685.2). Lineage (NCBI taxonomy): Eukaryota > Metazoa > Arthropoda > Arachnida > Ixodida > Ixodidae > Hyalomma > Hyalomma asiaticum. The sequence goes on along the minus strand of JABSTT010005561.1, from coordinate 10,539 downwards.
CCATTCACGCAACTCTTCATTCTTCATCCAATCGCAAGCATTTGCATGCATAAGTTATTTTGCTGCAAATACCCAATAGGCACCTCTAATAACTCCAACAACAAGCTTACTGGACAAGTGCTAGTGGCAAGATTGTCCAATGCGTAAAAGAGAATTGCAACAGCAACCTCAAGGCTGTGAGCCTTGTACATACGCGAAAATCATCAGCCAGCTTACATGGCCATAATTTCTTTTTTTAGTATCACCTACGGCACCCAAATACCCGCCGCGGTTGCCCGTTCCAACGCCACCATGTTGCTCGTAAGAGTGCTCCGGACCACTCTTAGGATTTCCGCTTAGCTACGCTGTTTTGGCGACCATTTTTGCTTCGTGAATCCACTTACGAGCCTTTTTCGCCTACGTCGCAAATGCATCACTATCGCTGATATATTAATCGGCAACCCCAGCGCTCGCTATAGCAGCGGCCGATGTGGGAACCACGTCCTCTTACGACGTTTTCTTCGCTTCGTGAATCCACTTACGCAGAAAAATTTCTCTTACGCGAAAATTTTCTCGTAAGTGAGTTTTGTGAATCCGGCCCCTGATTCATGCCTGTTAGCATACGAATGATGAAACTTCGACTCACCCATTAGCTTTTCGTTACCCCCTGTCTTGTAGCTCACGGATGCGTTCTCTGGTGACAAAGGACTCACGCCACCTGAAGCAGACTTGGTCGCACACAATGGAACGTACCACCTGAATTTATTTACACCTGATTAGGGAAGTCACTGACGCCTCAGCCCTGCTGCTTAGATTGCAGGGCGCGTTGGGTTTTACTTGAAACGAAAAATAAAAGGAGTGTCAGAAACGACAGAGATAGAAACGATAAATTCAAAGGACAGCTGGGTGTCCCTATTTTTATGTTTCAGATATGAAAGAGCTAGCCGAATGACACAGCACAGGGTAGAATTTTGACAGAGGGAGAAATTGAGCACCACTACAAAAAATGCATGCGAAATGTGATTTCGAAGTTGTTCCTAGAAAATAAAAACAGGGGTGCTCCAGAAAGGCTGCTAGAGAAGGCATACATTGGCGGGTAAGGCGAAATAAGAAGAAGAAAGCATTTAATGAGAGGAAAGGAGGAGATGTCGGCCTGGAGAGTGAGTCTCTGGCCTGCTACTCCTCACAGGGGAAAAGGGATAAATAGAGATAGAGGGAGGTATGAGAGGTGACGATGGTAAAGTACAATGAGTCACTATACAAGTCCTATAAGCGGATGTAGTCTTTACAGCAAAGTTTTAGAGACGGGCATCTAAACCTGTGTCACACAAAAAATTAAAAAGGGCCTTTAAGATGCGCTGGGCGTGGTCCGTGTGTTTCCATGCACCTGAAAGTTTCTCCTCAGAAAAGGGCCGGGAGTCCAAACCATCTACCACGCACCGAAGTTTTGTCCTTCCGGCCGAATATTGAGGGCACACGCAGAGGATATGATGTATAGTCTCTGATGTGTGACACACGCTGCAATCGGGACTCTCTTCCTGTCCGATCTTAAAGAGATATCTGCGAGTATAGGCAACACCCAACAGTAGCCTGTGCTACAGCGTCTCTTGATATCGGCGGGGGCGAAATAAAAGTAAGGACAATTGAGCCTCATTTGCATGCAGGGCGGCAGTGGCAGTCTTTTTTTTTTTTTTCGTCCTAGGTTGAACTTATGAAAGCTGGGCCTTGGAGGAGTCTATGCTGTTGGGGTCGAATGGGGATAAATTGCAGTGAACGACGACACCTGCGCGCTATGTCTAAAGGCAGCAGCAGTTCGGGTCATGTACTTGTAAAATAGGCCACATGATGGATGAACACACGCATACGCACCAACGGTGCGTATGCGTGTGTTCTCTCTTGTCCGTGTCCTGCAGTGCTGGCTTTTCGTCGAATTAATCATGAACCAACCAGCCCAGCTCTTCACTCTCCTTATGATGGATGAAGTCTGAGAGTTAACAAATAAAGAATGACAGCTACTTCTAGGTCACCAGAAGAAGAGTACATTTGGGTGTTGCCGACTATGAGCAATCGCATTGGCAACTCTACCCCAGTGCCCTTCATACCAGAGGATAGCTGCGAACAAAAAAAAATCACAGAATGGGCCACGACACGTGTACTTTGCGTCTTTAGCTTTATGTGGAACGTGTATGGGAAGCTCGGGGGAACACTCAGGAATCGGATAATGCGGTCGATTAAATATTGCGGTATTGCCAATGGCTCAGCAGCACTGTGCAATATTTCGCGCGTTTCTCTTTACCGATTCGCCGCAAAAATTTATAGAAACTCCCAGGCCTGCGCCGACAACGCAGCCATGTGGCAGCGTATATGAGATTTCGCTGCGTGCTTTCTCGATCACCGCACCCAAAAAGTAGAATAACTAAACACACGCTTAGTTAAGGATTGACGTATTTCAATTAATAATTTCTCTGGCTTTACATTCCACAACGGCAGTATGATATGAGGGACGCTTTAGTGGATTCCGGAAGTTTCGACCACCTGTTGTTGTTTCCACAATACGTAAACAAAAGCCACCTATTGTCGAATCTGAGAAAAATAATTCCAAGTTTTAAGGTGCTTCCGAAGGCCCAGAACCTGAAGATGAAGAGCCGTGTTGCCGTTGCCAATAAAAAGCATCCTATTGCCGAAGGTCAGAAAAGTTATTTTAGATTATGAGGAATATATGAAATCCGAGAACAACTTGAAGATCAGATGTTTCCAGAGAGGCAGTGATATCCATAACCTCTGCCTGCACGTACCAGCAGAAACGATGCGTAAAAAGTTCGGAACTGATCATGGATAACACAGATATATAAGTGTTAAGCAGACTTCATGCGACTTCGACTTCGCTTACTCGAAAAGGCGAAGTACTATCTTTGAGTAGCGACGTCGGCAAGTTTGGAGAGCTAGTTGTTCAAACACAACCGCTTCATAACAAGAGCCAGCAGCGCAGCTAGGGCGGATACGCTGCCTAGAAAGGTGCCCCGAAAATTGGTTTGCTGGGAAAGTTGCGCTAAAGTGGGTAATACTAGGGAGGCAATATCTGTTATGAGTTTTCTAGGAGCGTCACCGGCAGAGGACTTCGAAGCTGACTAGTACAGATTTGCGCGATATGTGATCCGTTATTGGACATCACACTTCTCATTTTATTTTTACATGCAAAGCAATTCGACGAGACTAAATATCAACGAGACATTACTAATGTGGCCAGTTCTTCATTTCAAGTGTGACGGAGGAGAGCCCTCTGCTCTGTAGTAGGCCCGATATTTCAGTGGCGTGCTTCTTAATGAAACTTGTCGTCAGTGTTTGGTTACTCAAGACTCTCAACTTCACCCTTATCGTCGACTATCGATTATCCGTAACTCTATTTCACTTCAGTTATGATATAATGGCAACCATATACTTAACGCGAGTTAGCTAAAATTGAAATTTCTAGAGCAATATCCAGCATATAAGGGTGTACATTTTTTTTCGGAAACGAAAACAAGATGCTTAGGCCAATGAAATAGGAGCAACTGAACCAGTGGTCTGGGGAGAAGTTTGAATTTCGCGACGTAAGAAGCGGCGTGTACACGAAAGCGACAACGACAATTGGCGCGTCGCGTGAACTTTCTAGCGCATCGAATCCGTCTAAACGGGCCTAATGGGCAGTGAAAGTGCGTCGAATCTACGTTCCAGACGAAGATAGCTTTACGTGTCCAAGTCGACTCACGGACACCGCGCGATAAACGGTGTGAGGGGATAAGGTTTTGTGTTGAGCACTTAGTCCACTAAGGGAAACTGGTCAGGCGAATGCTGACAATGGTGCGCCTACACTATCGTCATGTGTAACCGGTTTAATGGGGAATTAAATGCGCTACATATAAACGCCATTACATCGGCATTTTAAAATGCGCTCTCAAATACGATGCGCTCCTGTAGCCTTCTTGCAAACGAGTCTGGAGTGACAGGTCCACGCGACAGTATATATAGTGGTGAAGACGATCACTGCCGTAATGACAATGGTGTCAAAAACGAACAACCTCTATGACTGTACATATCACGACGCTTTAAAGCAGGAGATTGCGAGTGGGACAGCTCACAAAGGTAGAAGGAGGGGACATAGTCAAAAGCGCAGTGCTGCTTAGATCAAAACTTCAGCGGGGGTCTAGCCTTCGTAGGGACCTTGACTGAGACCTATTGTGATGTTTTCTGAATTTACGGTTTGTTCTCAGTCGAAGCATTCGGCTTCACTCAGATGCCTGCTCACATGAACAAGCGACTCAAGGGACCTCGTAACACAGTAAATGTCGCAGTGTTCAATTAATGATACTTATAAAATTCGAGGAAAAGAAAATGACGTTGCCCGGAGAGTGCTTGGCAGACTTCTGCGTGGCGCGTTACAAGCAAAGAATTACTTGTAGCCGATTACATTTTGCTGTAATCTTGGAACGCTTCAATCGCGTTCTTAAACAATTAACAACCGTTCTAATTCAATTACACTTCTCCGTGATTTATTGATTTAAAGGTTTTAACGTAAAGAAACCACTTCCCAAATCTCTTCCCAAAGTTATGTCGCCAAATCCTAATCAGATGAGGGTGTCCATCCTGCACTCTAAGCCAAAAAGGATCAACGGGGGCATAGGGGTTAGTCCGTTGAGGGAGTAAATGTGTTGCCACAACCCTTGATCTCTTTGGGGATCAACGGGAAGGGGATGAACGGTTAGTCTCCTAGCAGTTAATCTCTTTGTGAACATTTAGTCCCTCCTGTTACTCTCTGGAGGATGAAATGTTCGTCTCCACAATTGCTCCCCAGGGATTAAATGTTACCCGTGAGTAGCTTTCTGTGGACTAAATGTAGCGCTTTGCAGTTACTCCATTGAAATGAAGTTGCTTAGCAGTTCATTTGATCCCCAGCAGCGACTTCTTCCGTCTTCCTTACATGCAGTTTTTCTTAAAGGAGTACTGACACCAAATTTCGAAGCTGAGTTTACTGTACTATACAACTGTCCTATGTGCGTAGACAGCTCTGAGCAAATGTTAAGCTCAGGAAATGCTGATAAGATATTTTAATTGGACGTCAAAGTCAGTATTCATATGGCGTGCCTACTGACATCGACACTAGTGTGACGTCAGGCTACAGTACAAATTTTGGTGACTTCACGCAGCAGTATGGCAAGTTGTGATGACGTCAGGTACAAAAACATGCAAAATGGCCGCTCGTGCGTCACTCTCGGTCGCACGCTCTCGCCGTTCAGTCGCCGTAGTTGACAGTGCCCGTGAAGCGAGCGAGCGAAGTCGAATTACCTTATATCGTCGTGTGTTCCCGCGTATAATCGGAAGGTAAGCTCTCTATGGTGCAGGCATTTTTCCCCTGAAATGCCGCGGAGGTCTCGGAGGCCACTATAGCTTATCGCAGGCTCCGGAGCAACGCCGATACCCACCGTGCGTGCCGTATATGTTGCATCTTTCTCTGTGCCGAAGTATTTGCTGCCGTTGCGGAGTCACTGTACAAAATTTTGTACATTGTTGCCCTCGCACTTGCTGCAAACGCTGTGCGCGAGAGACCACTAGGCGAAAACGTCACGATTTTTTGCGGGAACACGTCACGAGGGCTCATTACTATGCTCATACTGTGTCGTGACGTCAGGCTACGGTAGAAACCGAAACCGGCTTTTAAAGGCATGCTGTAAATAAATTTTCACGGCGCTCTCACGCTTACCAGTACGTTTTCTGGGCTCTGGAGTTCTTGGTTTCATACAAAAAAACGCCAACTGAAAATTTTCGTCGCAGTACTCCTTTAAGAGGCCGAGTAATCTCAAACGTGCTTTGCGGAATAGGCACTGTACATGAGCCGCTCGAGCGAGTGATATGGACAAAATCTAAACAAAATAATGGACGAAAAGTTGGCAGATCCCACGTGCAGTGGGAATCAAGGAAATGCGAAGCGCGCATAAGGAACGTAAAATCGATTTGCATTGTTGTCTCGCTATATCGAGTTTGGTACATATGAAGTTAACGAAACGGCCGCAAGAGCATCATGACTGTGGCTTGTAAACCATGCCGCTCATACACGCATGTCATGATCCTAACGTTATGACCTGTCATTTACGTTCGTCATGCAGTCGTGTTGCGCCATAGCAATTTTGGCATACATCCCATTAACGAAACGCCTGGCATGTAAATCATGCCGCTCATGACATGCATGTCGCGATTTTCATGTTGTGACCTGTCATTTATGTTCGTTATGCAGTCATGTTGTTCCATACCAATTTTCCTATACATACCACTAACGAAACGGCCAAGAGAGCACCAAGACCCTGGCATGTAAATCATGTCGCTCATGACATGCATGTCATGGGTTTCATGTTATGACCTGTCATTTACGTTCGTGATGTAGTCATGATGTGGCATATCAATTTTCGTAAACATCCCATTAGCGAAACGGCCAGGAGAGCACAAAATCGTAGCCGGCTAGATAGATAGATAGATAGATAGATAGATAGATAGATAGATAGATAGATAGATAGATAGATAGATAGATAGATAGATAGATAGATACGCCCAAACTCGCCGAAGTTCGCTAAGAGATGCTTCGCATTTAAAATGTAAATAAAGGAACAGTTTATTACTCTTTTTCACTACAGCATCCCAGTCGAAAAATCCGCCAGACCGGGTCTGGTGTGTTTTACCCGTTCACACCAGAGCGGAAATTCAGACACGGGTTCTGGCGTGTCTGGTGTACCCGGCCGGTTTGGTGTGATCTGGCGTATCCGGTCGGTTTGGCATGGTTTGGTGTGATCTGGCGTATCCGGCCTGTTTGGTGTGATCTGGTGTATCCGGCCGGTTTGGCGTGTTTTGGTGTGATCTGGTGTGCCCGGCCGGTTTGGCGTGTTTTGGCGTGATCTGGTGTGCCCGGCCGGTTTGGCGTGTTTTGGTGTGATCTGGTGTACCCGGCTGGTTTGGCATGGTTCGGTGTATCTGGCTAGTTTTGTGTAATCTGGCACCAACCGATCGGTGCCACATACTATAACTTCGCACGGTTACAGTGTTGCCAAGACAGCGGATGTTACTAATCTTAGTACCATTGTGCCCTGATTAAAATGTACTGTGGATCAAAATGTGCACACTTTTTTATGCCCGAGAAATAATGGGAGGCTGCAAGACACAGTAGTTTTGATATAAAAAAATGGCCGACTTGTTTATTTCATCCTCGGTCCTCTCAGCTTGCTAGTTTTCTGGAACAGCCATTCAAACCTTTCGTGGCCTTCTTTGACTCTTCTTCAGAGTGGCCTCGGACAGCAGTGTGGCACCCGAAAAAGACAAAAACAGTGTGTTATAGGAGTTCCCTCATTTATAGGGACACTACGGGCACATATTAGGTTGAGCAAGACTGAAAGAACGGGTTTGTGTTATAACCACTTTGCTATTCCTGGTGAGAATGGAGAAGTTGTAAGAAAACGACAAAAATAAAAAATTGGAATTTGTTTTTTTAAATGTGGAAACATGGGAATGTAGGCTACGTGAGAGCCGGCTATCCCATAAAAACTGAAGGATCCACTCCGAAAATTGGAGTGGTGCCTTCCTATTCCACTGCGTTTATATCTGTCTGATGTCAGCTCACCTATTTTGAATGCTCGACTAACTGCTCCAGGTTTTAAATAATGCATTGGATAAAATCCGACAATAACTAAACGTACAGTAGCGACACTTATTGCTCAATATTAAGGCCATGGAGCTCACTGCGTCGTAGCATTCGCAGCCAAGATCATGATGTCAGGTCCACTTTCTGGCGTGGGTGATTGAAACTGAGCTGCAATGTCGGAGATTGTCAGTGCATGTTTAGGGATGTCAAACCCCAGAAATCAATCAACCATGTCACCTGATAACAGCTCATTAAAGTAACATTAGCAGTGAGTATACCATTGTGCAGAATATGCAACATGCTTCCCATACAGCCCGATATTGTGAAAGGAAATTTCAGCTCTTCAAAATATTTTAAGTTTTTTTTACTCCTGATGAAGCCAAGAAAGGCATAGGGGAAACTGTAGTTTTTTTATGTACTGTAGTAATTATGAAATAGATGGACAGGAATTAAGTGGTCAAACACACACACCCACCTCTGGTAAAGACCAAACCTACAACCTTCAGATAACGTGTCCAATGCTCTACCGAATGAGCTGCAAAGGCAGTCATTCCCCCGTCCACATTATTGGGTACTCGTGAGTGTACAATCCCAGGAGTGCTAGACAGCACCACTCGTTGCTATGGCGATGAGAATGGTATACTTTGTGCCAGATGACGGCTCGTAGAACATATTTTTTGTAAGATGGCTGCTGCCCAACTTGCCCTATGCTTTCCTTGGCATCATTAGGTTGTTTCTAACAAAGAAATGTGCCCTGCCACTGTGGTCTAGTGGATATGGCACTCATGTGTGGATACGAAGGTAGCGGGATCGAATCCTGGCAGCTATGGCTGCACTGCAATGGAGGCGTCAAAGAATCCCAGGTGGTAAAAATTCTGCCCACCAGAATCCCAGGTGGCGGCTTATATACGCTGACAGCAGCGGCGTATTAGCTAGATTTTCATCTGTGCTCTGTTAACCTTTCCTTTCAGTCTTACTTTATTCCTGCAAAGTTCAAGTCTGCACAAGAACCAAGAACTTCGTTTTTTTAAATTGCAACTGTTGCAGTTACTTAAACTGGTGGTGGCAGTGACCAGACACCATCGTAATGAGCCCGTAATAGCCGAGTGTAAAACGCATCAGCACATTGCTGTTGTCATGTGAAAACAAACCGCTTCATGTGATAGTGCTGTAGTGCACAGAACGCAACTTGGACAAAATGCACAGAGATGTCCATGACTTTCAAAGTGGCGTGATGGACAAGGAAAAAAAAAACGGGGGTCTCGTTTTTGTTTACTACTACGAACGTTCACATGCATTCACAGAAGCTAGGCAGGTGTTGGTTGATATTTACAGATGTTTACGACCTGGTGTCAGAACCTTATGATCTTTCGGAATGTTTCTGTCCGTTTCAAGATCCGCGAGAAAAGGCTGCGGTCACCTTCTGACTGGTTTGTTTTATTATATCTTGCTTACGACATTCCGGAACACCAAATACTGCCGCCTAATCCCTTTAGCAAAAAGCACACATGAGTAATTGGATAAAGCATTGCATGACTGCATTTGTGTTCTTCAGCATAGGGAGCATAGGAACGGATAAGTGGCTGCTCACTTTGGCCGCATGCAGCGGTCAGCTGTTTGCTATGCGCAGATATCACTAAGCCTTCACCGCTTCGAAAGCAGTGGGCGGTTCATTACTAAAAGACGCCAACACCCATAACATTCTAAGTTTTGTTACCGTCGTTGCCACTGTACCTTCTGCTCATAATTATGTGAAAGGTTGAAGGGAACAGCAAAATATTGGGAGCACCGCTAGCTACGACATAGGTATATATGGATGAGCTTTCGCTACGTACCGTGCGCTGCGCATGCACTGTGCTTGGTTTTTATCACAGGTTCATAATAGAAACTAGAAGAGCCGCAGTCCTGATGAAGACAAAACCACTTGTCGAAACGTTGGCTCTTGCGACATTCCCTGTTCTACATTTTTTTAGCGATCTGTTCATAGGCGCGCAATAGGCGATTTGCAGTCGTCACTGATCTTTTATGCGGTCAGTTCAAGCATCACTGCGCTTTGTTGGCCAATACTTTCCTTAAAGAAAAGGGGAAAAAACAAGCGTTGTCCAGTCTGCCACCTTGAGTGGCAGTCGTATTGAGCTCGCTTTGTAGAGCATCACAGTTCCTTAACGGCTTGCCAATCATGCAACCACTCTGTTTTGACACAATCGCAGACTGCTAAAGTGCCATACATTAAACACACGGAACTCGCTAACTTCCACAAGAAGTGTGCTGTACATGATGCTATGTCCAATTCTGCCAATTGTCCTACCGATTCCGGTCAGAGCATGATATCCTTAGGAAAGAGGAGAAACACTGAGGTCATTTTGCTGCAAGTTGTTGTGGAATTTCGACACATAGCCCAACCATCCAGCTTCATTCAAATAAAGCCACTAAAGCTCATAAACACAGCGTGCCAATGCAGCAGCTATGCAGCTGAACGAACCGAGTACTCCAAGTACCGGCGTGCACTGCGGCAGCGGCGGCATAGTGGAACTCACGGTGAGATCAGTCTATTGCTAACTGTTCTTTACATCTTTATGATAGGCACTAAACAAGCAAGGCTTGCACCATGTGCGTGCGCAGCTAGGCATGGCAAAGTGACACTGGTAAGAAACCATACATAAAAGTTAGATGGGCATTAATCACAAAGCAGCAACAATGCAGGCAGCCAGCAAACACACAGAAATTGCATAAGGTAAGCAGCACAATGCTCACAGCTTCCACATTATAAAAAAAGGCACCAACCAAGTAGTTCCTATGCGGCAGATACTAGAACAAGAACACTCAACGAGAGTGTAACAAGTCATGTGAGGCATAACAGGGAGCACTGCAACAAAGCAGGCAAACTTTGCGAAGGCTTA
>JABSTT010005560.1:0-16103 GCA_013339685.2 Hyalomma asiaticum | reverse complement strand
ATTTTTATGTTATGGTCATGCCTTCGGGTAGATTGTTTTAGAAAAACGCTGGCGGTTAATGGCGGAGCCATTCCGATTGATTTGTTGTTGTTGTAATGTGGGGTTTAACGTCCCAAAACCAGCTCTGATTATGAGAGATGCCGTTGTGGAGGGCTCCGGAAATTTCGACCACCTGGGGTTCTTTAACGTGCACTGACATCGCACAGCACACGGGCCTCAACATTTCGCCTCCGTCGAAATGCAGCCGCCGCAGCCGGGATTCGATCCCGCGACCCTCGGATCAGCAGCTGAATACCATAGCCACTAGACCGATCGATTTGTCGCAAGTCAATGAACAACTACTATACATGCGGTACGACGGATGTCATGTGTGCCCCAACACAGTATATCTTTAAGGTGGCGATGGTATAGCATTAATATTATATGAATTAGTTACTAACAGTGCTGCATCATTTTGGATAGCTTTCAGCCTATTAACAAGCATTACAGACTCGGAGGCCCTTATAGTATACTAGAGCAGTACCCGTGTGTTCAAAGATGGGCGAACGTTAGAAGAGTGTGAAACCTCTTTGACTTCTCACGATGCTTTCCCAAGGTTTCTTCTTACAGAAGTTAACTACAGGGCCAGCTTTTATGGTTTAGTATAGTTTATGTGGCTGTTTCAAGTTAGGTTCGATGAAAATAAAATTCCTAGGGGTATTTCGCTTCGTTCGCTTATTGCTATTTGTTGATACTTTAAATAATAGAAGTTTCTTATAAGATTACGCGCTTTCTGCGAAATCGGACGTGGTAACGCTTGGAAATGTCCAATGTCATATGTCCTTTACGGCACCACAAATCTATTTGGTCGAGATATGTCTGCAAGTTAGTGGTGTCGACATGATTGTTATTGTTTCTATAAATCACACCAGTTATCGGCGTACAGTCTTATCTTGGATTAGACGTCTAAGCCTATATCATTATCATATATAAAAGGAAAACTGGTCGCACAACGGACCCCTACGGAACACCTGATGATACTGAGACCTAGTCTGAATCTGATTTAATAAATACTACTTTTTGGTATCGATTCGTCCAGTAATCTTCCAGCCATTCAATAAGGGTGTGGTGTGGTATCCAGGTAGTATCCATAGTTTGAAGAGAAAGAATGCGGTAGCGTATCAAAAGCCTTTCGAAAATTACAACATGATGCAGTCAATAGCTGCGTGCCGGATTATACAATATAGTTGTTATAGTAATTGCGTTGTAGCATTACCAGCATAAAGGACACCCGTACAACACGCTTTGCGCAACGCTACACGCATTCTCAAGACGCTAAGCGCAGCAGAGTATAGTTCGCTGTGTACACATCTACAAGATTTGAGCGAACGAGAGGAAAAAGGAAGAGATGTCAAGGGGCGAGGTCCTGGTCAGGTAGCAACATGCAAGTAGCGAACAGCTGAACGATGATGACCTTGTGGCGTGGCTTCTGCAAGGATTTATTTTTTGTCGCTGCATATGGAGAGACGGCGGGCGCACTATCGTGGACACCATAAGAAAACGGGCGGGAAAGCGCGGGCTAGCCAGATACAGCTTGGCCGAACGCCAGTCGCGATAGCCGGTCGTACTCATTAAGTTGCTCAAGGTATAAGGCAAGCGGTAAAAGGGTGGCGCATTGCGCAAACTGTTGACGCGCTGCTTTCTTAATACTTTGGATTCGCTCACAGAAAGAACGCCGGACAACGAGCGTTGTTGGTAACTAGGCACCCGCTTAGATATTTTGCTATAAGGGACCCGTGGACCTAAAATATTTGTGGAGCCACCCCCCAACTTCCTTTTCCTCTCATACCTACCTGATAACCTCAGGGGGGGGGGGGGGGGGCGTTGCGTCAAAGCGTTGTACCCCGACCCATCCCCCTCATGGAAAGACCTGCGAAAACCTGCGCATGGCTATGTAGACGACATCTTTGACAGGCCGAATATTAGAGATGCCCACACAGTGATTTATACGCCCCCCCCCCCCCCCCCCTCTTCCTGGCATTGAAAGAGTTTTATCGAGCTAGACCAACCCTTACCAATAACTTAGTGTCCACACCTCTCACATAGCCTGCACCCTTCGCACTATCAAAATTCTGTAGCTAACGTGCATGTTGAAAGAGAGCTTGCACAACAAAAAGATGAGAATTAAAGACGGGATCAAAAATACGGTTGGTGGCGCAGTTGTATGCACGTGCATAGAGGGAAGCCTGCAGTCACTCACTCCTGACGAAAACCCTGGTGGATGTGGTGGCAGTGAGTTCGCAGGCCGGATGCGAGACCCTGCAGGCGTACTCCGCCTCGTCCTCGGGTTCCATGAAGCTGATCTCGAGCTGCGCCAGCGGCAGGTTGTCCGGCGGCGGACCGTGCATGAGCCGCACACGGCCGCCTCCGAGCAAAGGCTCGCCGTCCTTCCACCACGACACTTCGGGACGGGGCACGGCCGTCGCCTTGCAGTGAAGCCGCATGGTGCTGCCGTCGCGGACCACCAGCCGAGGACTCAGAGGTACAAGGTCGATGGGGGCTGCAAGGAACACGGGTGCTTTCTAAAGGACAGAAAGTTGAACGAGTTGGTAAGGGTCCATAGTCAGAAGAAGAGGCGTGCAAGACACTCCTCTTCATCCCCTTGTGTCCGTGTCTTGCTTCCCTCTTCTTCTAGCGGACACAAGGGGAAGAAGAGGCGTGTCTTGCACGCCTCTTCTTCCCCTTGTGTCCGCGTCTTGCAACCGTGTCTTGCACGCCTCTTCTGACTATGGGTGCTTTCTACACACCCCTCGGACGTTGGTGCGTAACGTTTGACTCGTTTCTCAGACGTCTTTGACCAACTGTTGACGTCACGAGGGGAAACTTAGCAACCATCCATTCGTAGCACAAAGTTACATTTCCTTGTAGCTTTGTGCTACAAACGGGTGGATTTTAATTTTCTCTTTCATAAACGTTACTCCACCTTGCGGATTTCCGTAGAACTCATTTGCCATATATTCACGCCCATGTGCTTGGATTTGTCTATGGATTCGCTCTCGCACCCTCCGTCGCTAGCCTCCCGGTTAGATCAGATGGCAGAGCGAGCGCCCCAGACAGGCTTTGGTCCCGGGTTCGAACCCCGGACAATGACGACTTTTTCGGCAACTGCGGGGCCTTCATTTCTGAGAATGCTTTTGCGACGTAAAACCCCAGAAATCATCATTTCTGAGAACTCCGTTTGGATTTCCCTGTAGCTCTGTCGCTACAAACGGGTGCATATGCTAATTTCTCCTTTCATAAACTTTACTCCACCTTGGAGGTTTGCGCAGACTTCATTTTCCATTGTTGACCTTAAACGAAGTGCCCACTTGGTATAACTAAATCGAGGCGTGCGCTGCCAGCGCCATCAGCTTCTGGAAAGTGAGGAATTTCCTCTCCGGCGACTTACAGGCCGCAATTTCAGCGGAGGAAATCAGTATACATCGAATTATCAGGTATATCGAACTATTTTAAGAAAGGGAAAAATTAGTATCCACCCGTTTTGTAGCACAAGGCTACAAGGAAATCCATACGGATTTCTTAGAAATGAAAGCTTCCGAGTTGCCGGAAAGTTCGTCCTGGTCCGGGGTTCAAACCCGGGACCAACGCCTGTCCGGGGCTCTCGCTCTGCCAATTGAGCTAACCAGGAGGCTAGCGATTGACAGCGCGAGGGCGAATCCATCGACGACTCGAAGCACAAGAACATGATTATGGCAAATGAGCTCAGCGGAAACAGACAAGGTGGAGTAACGTTTATGAAAGGGAAAATCAGCATCCACCCGAAACGTTACTCCACCTTGTGGGTTTCCGCTGAACTCATTTGCCATCGAACTATTTTAGTGCATTAGTGTATTCACTAAAACCTGGATCGGCAGTAATACAACAAATCCTGGCGCACACTTCAGGCTCAGGAAAATGCCCCACTTTTTATCATGCATATCGCACAAGTGTCTCATAAACCTGTGGCACCATCCTTGCGACTTAAGTGGCGCTCTTGCACCATTAGTTTGTGCTTGTGTATAATGAAATTATTTCAAATTGCGAATACTTTCGAATAAATCTAGCATATAAATGTTTTCTGTCCTGGCATGCATTCGTTTCATCGCATGTAGCCATGCATAGCGCCTCGCAAATATCTTTTCTAGGACATCTATTATATATATATATATATATATATATATATATAATATATATATATATATATATATATATATACGCATAAACCACGCATAACTTCAGGTTACGGAGGTGGCGCTTTTTTCGGTATTTATTTCTTTGATTCCGACATTAAATCAAGTTGGTTTCGGCAGACGAAAACAAGGTGTCGGCATCTGCTCTCAACACTATAAGAATAAAAAAGAAGAATAAAGACGTCACTGGATCCTATATACTCGAGCACACGGTCACTTAATTTTCATTACCGCTTTTCACAGCAGTCGCTCGGGCGTAGAGCTTGAGAGACTTGGCAGAGGCAGGTCGTGTACGAAAATGATTTAGCTATAAAGCCGTTTCTCGCTCCATATACAGGAACGTATCTGTGTTGGGCGTTATCGTTTGATCACAGTATACGTGCATACACGCCCATAAATTTTGGCTTTGATTTCCGTTGGTCCAAATATCGACGCACTTGTCACCGCCTTTTCGACTATGGACATAACATTCTATGGACATAACAGTCTTCGTGTTTTTTGTGCGCTGTTACCTTGAGATGAACCGATACCAACTCGCCCAAGTTGCCGCCTTACTACTATTTCTCTGCATGCTACTGTGGCATCATCGCTCGTCATCAACTACGCTAGCATTATAGAGCCTACCGAAAAAAATGTCTAGCGGCCTGCCGTCAGCAACTGCGTGTGTCACCATCGCCGCTTCAAGAAGCGTCACGGCAGGGCAACCTCGGTCGCTTGTATGCCGATCGCATCACGTTACAACAATGG
This sequence comes from Hyalomma asiaticum, assembly GCA_013339685.2. Classification (NCBI taxonomy): domain Eukaryota; kingdom Metazoa; phylum Arthropoda; class Arachnida; order Ixodida; family Ixodidae; genus Hyalomma; species Hyalomma asiaticum. The sequence continues at coordinate 11,148 of JABSTT010005560.1, read as the reverse complement.
AACGCACGGAACATTACCCGTTCTTAAGGCGTTTCGCTATTTCGGCTGTCAACCCGGCTTTCACGTCGTGAGGCAACTTAGTCCATTTTGGCGGTCAAATTTGGGAAACGTAATATAGTCGTCATTCGAATGATTAATTGTACACGCCACATAGCATGTAAAACTCTTTCTTTTTTTTTTTTTCAATAATATCTCCTTGTGTACGCATAAGGTCAAACAGTTCTCTCTTTTATTGTCTTGAACGACAAGTCTCTGGCGGCGAAAGAGGTGTTTTCACCGCACTATATTAATACGCGACAAAACGGTTATCCAGAAGTCGACCAGAGCGCCAATAAACCTTCCGAGGCAGCAATGACAGCGTTCACACTAATGCCCTGTCTGCCTTCCGTTTTCATTTAGCTTTCCCTTAGCACACGGCAGCCAGGCTGGCGTAAACCTGTTTCGTTTGTGGAACTGTACAGTAGAAAACTCATACATAGAGCATGAATTATAGAGCACCACGTCGTTTACACAGGACGGCGCGAGCGCACCGTTATTTCATCTTCGTAACTCTTATCACTGTGCATCATATAGAGGAAGGAAGACTATCTATCTATCTATCTATCTATCTATCTATCTATCTATCTATCTATCTATCTATCTATCTATCTATCTATCTATCTATCTATCTATCTATCTATCTATCTATTCTGTTCTAATCTAAGCGCGCAGCACTCACTGGCCACGTGCAGCACTCGGCCCGTGGTGGACTGTCCGTATCCGGTGGACATCATGTCCGAGCACATGTACACGCCGGCGTCCTCCCGTCGCGCCTTCTCGATGATGAGGCGCGTCTGCTCGAGCCTCACGTCCCCGCTGCTCGAAGGCAGGAATCGTCGGTTGTTCTTCATCCAGGCGAACGGGAACCTGTCCGAGCGCTTCGAGAGACCGTCGCAGTCCAGGACCAGGCGCTTGCCCTCCTCCAGACGATAGCAGGCGCCGGCATTCACGCGTCCCGTGCCTTCCTGGAAGTAACCTGTGGGCGGAAGTGCCGTTAAGGAAGAAATTTCACTCACGAGCGTGCCCCGCCCATAACTTTGTACGTTCAAGCATGCCTCCTAAACATCATCATCATCATCATCATCATGTCCACGCCCACTTCAGAGCAAGGGCCTCTCCCACAGATCTCCATTTATCCCGGTCCTCTGCTAACCGTGCCCAATTTATCCCCGCAAACTTCTTGATCTCATCTTCCCATCTAACTTTCTGCTTCCCCCTGCCACGCTTGCCTTCTCTAGGGATCCCTCTGTTATACCCTTAACGACCAACGGTTGTCTTGTCTTCGCATTACATGGTCCGCCCACGTTCCTTTCTTTTCTTAATTTCTATTAATATGTCCCTAACACGCGTTTTTTCCCTAACACACTCAGCTCTCTTCTTGTCCCTTAAGGTTACACCTACCATTTTCCGTTCCATTGCTCGCTGCGTCATCCTCAATTTAACCTGAACTCTCTTAGCCTCCAAGTTTCTGCTCCGTAGGGAAGTACTGGCAGCTGGTACACATTCTCATCTTCAGGAAAGTTGGCTTTCGGGGTGATGCTTGCAGAAAAGTGTAGAACAGCTCCTAGCTTACAGGTACGGTAAATTAGGTCAGGTTTCTCAATCCGCTACCCCCGGCTTCTACATTGTACACTGATGACGGGCATAGGTAAATATAAAATGTCTCACTGTACGTTACACCTATCGCAGCTCTGGAATGTCAAGTATAGGACTTAGTATACATGCTACGAACTTTTAAAAGCGCACCGCAAAAGCGAAAGCCGAACAACAATATAGGATAGTTAGTCTATTTACGGTGCTCGTAAAAACAAAATGTAACTTAACCTGCTCATCCTGCTGTATGTTTAAAGGAAACTGTTAATCCAACAGGAAATCTCATAATTCTCAGTCATTACGTACCAAACCACGATATGATCGAACAGGAAAACCTACAAATAAACTTAAATAATTGGCCTGTAAATAAAGAGACCATTGCTGGAATAGATGGTAGTTACGTGTTCAAGCACAAGACTGCATATAATTAAGCAACAGCCGAAGGCGATGTTTGCGTAAGGCCCTTATCGACGGCCTTTACGTCTGCGCGTTTTATGCTTTTACAGTAGCCAGGTATATATACACACGAATGAACAGGCTCCGTTTAGCAAATGACAATCAGCTGATTGTTGAAAATTTCCTTTTCCGCTAAAAGTAAAATAGCCACCGGACTCTGATTTGTATTCCGGTTGCAGTAGTACTTCGCCGTCCTAATGAGAAATCTAAAAAAAAAAAGAAAAAAAAAAAAAAAAAGAGAGAGAGAGAGAAGAGAGAGAAGAGAGAGAGAGAGAGAGAGAGAAATCGACTTGAAGTGACGTATTAAGTGTAAGTACTCAGTGAAGTAATAAGGAGAATTTGCTCTATAGCCGATCATAGCTGCGTGACGTAGATAGCCGAAAAGAAAGCCTCTAAAAAAAACACCCTTTCAGTGCATTAATCGCTCCTTCGCCAGTGCAGATTGTCTCATTGGGTTCTCTTATAAGGGGGCATTAGACGTTAAATCCGTGGAAGACCCGACAAGCACACTTCCAGGGAATCCGGACGCACACGAGAACGTCATGAACTTTTGTTTTTTTGACATATTGTTTTCCTTTCCTCTCCTGCATTCGAGCAACCAGTACGGTCCTCATTCTCATTGGGCAGACATTTACGCCCGCGGGTCAATGTCCCCACCACTCCCGTATGCACGGCGCACCCGTCGTTATACATTCGGCGAAGCGGCACAGGTGGTTCCGCCGTGGTCGTCTGACCCGGTTTGCCGGTTTCGCGACATTAATTTCCTTTATCTACATTGTATATATCTTACAGTGAAGCTGTTTATGACTATAGGCTTGCGTGCATTTCTGTCGTCCGCAAGCGAAAATTGGGAGCCGGTACCGGAGCTTTCTTTCTTTCTTTCTTTCTTTCTTTCTTTCTTTCTTTCTTTCTTTCTTTCTTTCTTCTTTCTTTTTTCTTCTTTCTTTCTTTCTTTCTTTCTTGCTTCTTACGCTTACACGTCGCGTTGGGTCTTACTGCATTGTGTAGCTCAGCGAGTAGAAACGAGTCACACGAAGAAATAAGAAAGAAGTGCCCGCTTGTAACTTGTCTTGCTTTCACTACCATCTGTCCTGGCTTAGCTGTCAATTGACCGATCACAAGAGATTAATTGAACGCCCATTAAACCGTGCACTTTTTACGTGCACCCTTTAATGTGAGTTCAACTGCGCTCAATGTGCGTTTAATGTGCGTTAAATTATCAGTTGGTGCAGCAGATTACCTCGGCAAACGGGAACGAATGTGGTTGATGTGTTTAAAAGCCTGTTTGTGTAACTATGCTCCTCGCTAGTTTGTTGCCATAGGTGACTTTGGAGGTACAAAAAACTTACTGGCAACTCCTTTTAATATTAGCAGCTCGCATTTGAGGGCATTAGCTTGTCCATTTGCAGGATGTAGATGCCGAAATGTAACTACAGAAAAAAGAAGAAAAAGCAAAAAAAAAAGAGGGAATACGACTAGGAACCGCTGAAGATGGCACCAAAAAACAACAACCATAATCTGCATTTTGTAACGACGCAGCCACGTTCGACATCCACATTCCTTGTCTTTCTTTGTATTCTGTGCCTGCCTCCTTGACGTAAATGTCACTTGTCTCACGCTGCTCGGCATGCGACTCAGAGACAGAGAACGGAGGGAGACAGAGAGAGAAGGATATAAAGGTTGATGACCAGCGCTGAAGAATCTTCTTTTTTTCTTCTTTTTGTTCTCCCATGCCACGACAGTACTAAGAAGCGCCACGACATTAATGTGTTGATCCATCTACTAGAGCTCGATCATTCCCGCAACAGTCAGAGAAGACCGCGTTCAGGCGACGAATGCGTCGAGACGTTCTGTCATCAGCCATTCCTCGCGTGTGCGTGCGTTCAACTAGAGGTTTGCACAAGCTCTCACGACTCAGCGGGTTTCACGTCACGCAGTGCACCTGCTCGACAAAGCGTGCGCGCACGCGTCGGGAGAAATACGAACGCACACCCATCTGGAGTCTCACACTAGCATGGCTCTCACATTAGCATGAATAGCTTGGGCATTGCCCCTAAGAGAATGACGGGAATCTATTCGTCTACTTCCGTTCTGTTCTTGAACACAATGCCTTTCCTGCCTTCTAATCGCGTTCTGAAGCGAGGTGCAATGTAAAACCTCTAACGATCAATGCGAGACGATAACGGAGGCCATGAAGCCAAACAGCGCGTCTAACTGTGTCACGTGACTTCAGCTACCATGTTCATTTCATGCTGCCAGAACTCTTGAATACATAGCTAAGGTATGAGTAAATTTCCAGGCAAGGAGGTTGTAGAAGGTGACCTTGTCGTGGTGATTTTGTCCTCAGTTCCCACCTTCTCCTCCTTCCTGCTTCTCTTCTTCCTTTTGGAGCCGAGCTCCTCCAGCTAGCGTTGCTGCTGTGAAGAAGGAAGGGTGGAAGCCTTCCTACTACCTGTCTGCCATTGCGTTGTCTATCCCTAAAGGATGGAGACCAGCCTTTCACACAAACACAACGTGACTTTATATACGAGAACAGTATATAAACTTTACAGGCAGTGCTTCCGACCCCCCTTTCCAGGGAAAAAGGGCCACCTTATATACACCGGTTGCTCCGCCCCTGAATCCCTCACAGCCAATCACAAACGGCGATCGACACTCCGACGCCGCACTAACAAAGGACAACCGCCAACAATACAGCGGGTACGCTTGCTGCCCACCACGCCGCGGGGGAGGGAGTGAGGGCGCCAAACCAGCTGGTGACTACAGACATTCCTGGACAGGCTGCCTGAACTACTCCTTCCCCTGGGGCTGCCAAACACCTGTCAATCCGGTTTCCAGTCACCAGCTGTACAATGCATCCCAACAATGGTCGCCTCCTCCCCCTCACGTTCACCACCTGGCTGTGCGTCTTTTACGATGCCTCCTCGGGATGCAATATTCTCCCTCTCATTCTGACGACCCTTACAGTATGGATAATACAAGCTATAGGCCCCGCCACGGTGGTCTAGTGGCTAAGGTACTCGGCTGCTGATCCGAGGGTCGCGGGATCGAATCCCGGCCGCGGCGGCTGCATATCGATGGAGGCGAAATGTTGAGGCCCGTGTGCTGTGCGATGTCAGTGCACGTTAAAGAACCCCAGGTGGTCGAAATTGCCGGAGCCCTCCACTACGGCGTCTCTCATAATCAGAACTGGTTCTGGGACGTAAAACCCCACAAAACAACAACAACAAGCTATAGTGTCAGCTAATGTTTGCTGAACGTTGACTAAGTCTGAAGCTGAAGGCTATAATAGTATTCTAGTCAACAAACACACGCACACACACCACAGCATATATATCGCGATGGGGCAGCAGAAAGCCAACGGCTATATGCAGATGCGTTTCACAGCGTTTGTTGTACCCGATTTTCGGTTCAAAGAGACTTGTATTCATACGTTCATTCTAAAGATGGCAAAACAATTGCTTCTGTGGAATACCACCGGTTGCAACATAAATATCGTGTTCATTCAGTTTCAATGCAAAGATTGAGTTGACTAGAAATTTTGTATATGTGAGTGCGTACCTTGGCAATTAGTGTTGGACACGTGGTGTCGGATGTCGCCTATAGTATTTGCTCAATGATAAAAAGGTGTCCGCAAATGTAGGCTACGCACAGTTATAACAGCAAAATTATGTTCACTGTCGATCACATGGTGCTCTCGCGTATGAATATACATAGGCAACAACCGCGATCTTTTACGCCGTACGTATTTTTGACATATTTGTGTCTACAGTCACAGGCCGCGAATGCCGGTATAGCTGTCGCATGTTTCGCCAGTATGCAGTGCTGGGCAACCCTCATGAAACACGCAAAACGCCGCAAGGACAAACGACAGCCACTTCTTTTGTCCTTGTGCTCTTTATCAGCTCGCTTCTTTAGACGGCGTGCTTGTTCAGCGCTATAATCAGCACACCCTCCATGCAGCTGCTCTTCTGCTTTTGTTCTTGATGCGTAAACTTGTCGGTCATTGTTGCCCCACCCCCTCCCCATTTTTTTCGTCTTTGATATATACTTTTAACACATGCTACTTTGTTATTTGTTTTTCCAGACTGCAGGGCTGGTGGCAGCCAGCTTTAAACCGTCCTTTTATACTACTCTGCCCTGTATACCGAGATTGATTGATTAGTGGGGGTTAACGTCCCAAGACCAGCTCTGATTATGAGAGACGCCGTAGTGGAGGTCTCCGGAAATTTCGACCACCTGGGGTTCTTTAACGTGCACTGACATCGCACAGCACACGAACCTCAACACTTCGCCTCCATCGAAATGCAGCCGCCGTGGCCGGGATTCGATCCCGCGACCTTCGGATCAGCAGCAGAGCTGAAGAGGTACTCTTATGCAAGGGATAAAAAAAAATCTGCCACCGGAATGTACAGGAAGAACCGCAAAAGAACCCATTACGGATTATTTTGACAGATTCACAGAAGGAAGAAAAGAATCCTGATCCGAAGATCCCCACGGACCAAGGATGCTATCGGTCGGTCATTATCACGTGAACAACCTACACGGAGGCGAGTCTGTTGCAGAGCGATACCTTTTTGTGTGCGTGTCTATACGACCTTATCATTCTCGAAATGCCTTCTGACTCGTATTTCTTTGTTTGCTTACATGAAGGAGTAACGCGTTATTGCACGTGCGTCGTAGTGGCACCAGCTGTCCGTTGCATATAACGAGTAATAGAAAGATTTAAGGGAGGTGTACTCGAGATTCCTACCACGTGAACAAAAGAAAAAAAAAAGGAAAAATAAAGTTTGGTACATTAAAAGTTCAACACCGAAGTGAGGTTTCTCACCCCACCTAAATCCAAACGCTATGACCTGAGGTACGGTGGACACTATACGACTTTCACTTAACCCAATTACGACACGATATCGTACACAGTAGCAGCGAACACGGCGTGTTAACGATAGCAAGCAGCTCTTAAATCGTTTCGAATATGACGCTCTATTCTAAAGGCACAGAACATGCAGGTGGGAGTGTGCGTGCCTCGCGGAAGAACCATGACGCTGTGGTACAGCGGGCTGAAGCTGGTGCAGTAGTAGAAGCCAGTGTGGTTTCCCTGCGCCCCCAACACGGTCAGGATGGAGCTGACGCGCCCCGTGCGCGGGTCTCGGGGGCCGTGCTCGATGTGGAACCGGTTCCATTGGTCCGGCACCAAGGGCGGCGCTCCGGCGCGGTCCTTGCGCCAGCTGGCGAACCGGTGAGCGGGCAGCAGGCACTCGACACGAAGCTCGGAGCCCTCGGACACAGCGGTAGGGCCCCGGTACTCGACCTCGGCTTCCTCTTGCGCCGCCGCCGCCTCCGCTGGGATTCGGCCAACCACAACAGCGCGCGCTTGGTCATGGACATGCGCGGTCCTCATCCAAGGCGCGCGCCGAGCGACCGGTTTCAAATCGCACGCGCGCTCATGCGGTCAAATAGCAACAGCAGCGGTCTCTTCGCAGCCAAGGCCAAAGTTAGCTGAGGATTGGTGGATAAGTTTTGTGAGATGTGGAATGATTGGAGGGGGAACTACGATTACCTTTGTTCGCTGTACATTTGGTTTATTTTGCCGACAGTACCAGGGTAACGTCTTGAGTCACTTTATGGGACGCCAAAGTGGGAAAGGAAGTAAGAAAACACAGCAACAAAAAAAAGCGCCACTGTTGCGAAGAAAGAAGCGTTTGTCTAGCTGGGGACGAAGAAAACACCAGTTGCGCCGCCGCTCTAGGTTTCGCGCACTGACTCTCGTGGCGTCATCGATATCTGACGGTATCTGCTAAGTGCTATATATAACTATCTGTTGGTAAAACGATTTACATTGCGTCTGCGTTCTAAGGAAGCCAGAGGCACAACGTATACCCCCGTGGATCATGCGCACAGCCCAAAAATAAAGAAATGGGAGCACAGCAACGTTTTCTGTTCGAGCAGAATTATTTATGAAGAAAAGGCGATGGTCGCTTGTCACTGGGCAATTTGCTTCATAAGCCCTATTATGTATACACTGCTAAAACATGTTAAGATGACGTGCCAAAAAGCCGCATAGTAAATGGAGAGCATTTACTATGCGGTGATGGGTGTACCAACTATCAACTGTGAGGTATGTTTCAGTGAACGAGGGCATGTGCGGTCTTCCTATGAAGGGGGATTGCAGGTATTCATACGAAGTGGTGAAGCTGCACAACTTCAACAACTAAGAAAGAGGAACGTGAATATATAATTTATCTGCTAACGATTTGAGACACTCAACTTGAATAAATGAGCTAGCTACAAAGGAGAAGATAGCAGGTACTGATTGCGAATGCATAGATAGGGTTTCTTGAAATTAGCTTTGGAAGTGAATAAAATCGAAGCTTTCCTGGCTCCTTGGACGATACGGTAGGATTATTGAGAATGTAACACACATGTGGCCACATGAAGCTGTGTTCGAACGGGCTAATCATTAATTTTTTATTCTTAAAATGAAGATGCGAAACGGAGTCAACTCGGAGAGGTAGAACTATAGATGCGGTGACAAGGATCGACAAGCCTTCATCACTTATAAAATTGCGCAGACTTATAACAGATTCTACACATAATTACTGGCTGACTTATTGGCAAAACGTTTCGGCGATAGTTATCTAGAAGAATAGATCGTTGAGCAAGTTGGTAATTCATTATTTGGGAAACCGCAATGTCTTTTGCGCAGTTTCTCAGAGACTCAGATAAAGATAGTTATCTATAGATGTAGGTTAAGGTTGTAGCTCTTAATAAGAACGCGACCACTCCATAGCGATGGGCAAATGAACTAATAACAGCACGAGTAGTTACCGAGCCGTCAAAGCATAACATCACTGCGTTACGTTCACTTTGACAATGCATATCGCAGAGCTAATACCACATCTTTTCAGAAACTTCTGCTATCTTCCAGAGTTTCTGTGGTCTAGGTATGCACGAATTCCGCACCCTATCTATAGATATAAGGTGATATTTTGAGATAACACGCAGTTAAGTTGCTGTATTATTATTATTATTATTATTATTATTATTATTATTATTATTATTATTATTATTATTATTATTATTATTATTATTGCTACATTGAATTAACAGTTCGATGTCTATTTCACGCACTACCTCGATTTGAAAGCGACAGATCTCGTCTGAATAGGCACACGGTCATAATTCTTGAAACAGGACAGCTTCTCCCAGAATCGTTTCGAGTTACACGGGTTGTTGGGGTATATATAACTAAAGCGCCTTCCACTCGCTGCATGTCGCAAGTGTGAGGGAAGATGGATAATTTTCAATATTCTACACTTGGTGTCGCCATAGTGTAAATTATCTCTCAAGTGTGTGCGTGAATGTTATACAGGACGATCCTCTGCATTGTCCTAAATAAAGTAAATCAATAAAGAAGGAAATGAGAAAAACAATCCTTATCGCGTTTCGTTCACACGTTTCAAGGCGGTGGACCGAAACGGGACTTTTGGTCTCTGCCCTATAAGCTTATTCGGGATTTCTAATTTCCCGGCGGAGTACTCATTGTGAAATACGAGCGATGTTATTTAACTGTGGCTCTTTCTGTCAAGAAAAAAATTAGAAAATACCAGTACATAATGCAGAAATCTCGTAGATAAATATGTGCAATTGGGTAACATGGATGCATACTGCGTTAAAACGAAGAGCTGGGCAAATAAGTGTGGATCCATCTTCAAAAAAAAAAAAAAAAATCCACGCATATCCACGGAGTGAATGATGATGAGTGGGCGAAGCTCCGGAGGTTCATCGTAGATCGTGCCGAGTTCCGGATTAATTTAGTTAACGCGCACGCTACGACTCCTCATGGTTCAACTACGCACAAGTGAAATCTCCCACCGGCACTTCATTGCAAGTCAAGATCCAGTGCCTATATATATATGGGTGGCCGGTGAACGGTTCTCCAGCGCGAGCAGTCGGTATTTTTCAATCAAGAAACTCGCTAGAAGACGCTGCCTGCGTCAACGTTGTCTCTCGCGGGTGAGGGCGCGTTCTCCTTCTTTGCGGGCTGGTAGAGCGTTCATCGAAGAAAGAGCGTTCCCATAGTCAACGCGCGCCTTTCGGTCTCTCTCTCTCTCTCTCTCTCTCTCTCACAAGATAGCAGATGGAAGAGTGAGAGAGCTCGCGCGCCGGGAGGCACGCGCCGAGGGCGAGCGCGAGCGTGGCTACGAACTAGACGAGGTGGCTACGACGGACAACTACGGCAGACAAGGCATGATAGTTCTTCCTTCGACGAGACGACCAGCTTATTCATACCATAGATCTGACAAATTAGTAGATTGTTAGGTTACGTAACTGTGTGATATGGATGTTGCTGTGCTGTATAGTCAACGGGTGTACTCTTGTACATGAACATTTAACCATGCTTCGTGCTGTATGGACAGACAACTGAGTTCTCTTGAACACTGCGGTATTCGTTTCGCATCTTATACCTTCTAGAAAAGTTGTGAACAACTTCTTAAAACTGGGGGTATTGTGATTTATACGAAACGAAACCGAAACTGAGTGATGCCGGAGTAGACGAAGGGGAACCGGCGTGAACTCGTGACACAAGAGCGCGTGCCGGCGTTCGAGGCAGCTCAGCGTTCGATGAAGACGAGGTGGCTACGACGGACAACTACGGCAGACAAGCCTGCGCCTTAAGGAGCTTCGCCCCTAAAAAAAAAAAAGAACAGCACAAGAAAAGACGAATACAAGCGAAGAAACGACAAACACGCAGGTGACAGATGCATATGAAAATGTCGCCAGAATGTCTGCAGAAATTATGCTTGAAAGCAGATGACATTTTTTGTAGTACTTCAGCACCGGAAAGCTCAACCTATCTGCAAAGGGGTAGTGAAGTTAGGAAAACGTCTGAAGTTGCCGAGTTTGTGAGACTTCTATACAACTGCGGAAATTACAGAGTAATAAAGAAACTGATTTTATTACGATTGCTACGGTACGCCTCGGAGGTAAAGGAGAAGCTGGTAGTTGTATATTGATTTTACGTCCCAAAACCACGATATGATTATGAGAGAAGTCGTA